>UYYA01004370.1:0-116320 GCA_900624975.1 Angiostrongylus costaricensis
ATTCATCTCCGCAATTATTACAAGAGATCAGGTATATCGTACCTGAACTCATGCAATCACCGTCCCTGCCGTAAGGGCAAATTACGCAATTTGTTGTTTCACACAGACGGTCATACAGGCGGTTGCGAACTAATTGGCGACGTAGAGTAGTCGGTGGTATTTCAACTATCGCTACCGATTCCTCTAGATCTGCCCTTCTTAAGCATCGTTTTATAGCTGCGCTTACTTCATCGCTTATAAAAGGCAACATAAACGGGATTTTGTTTTGGCCAAGCGTTTCGCGTGGGCGCGTCGTTCTCCTTGTAAACTTATCTCGTGGGGTTACTATTTCGTAGCCATTGGAGGTGGCTATTTGCCGGGCCAAGTCGCGCGATTCTTCCTTTAGTTCCCTGGTAGTGCACACAGAGGTGGCTGTTCGAAACATGTTTCTCACAATCGCCCTCTTTGTGTGTGAAGGGTGGGAAGAAAGGAAATGGACAAGGATGTTCTTGTTACTTGGCTTTCGATACCACTTTGTCAGGTAACCGCTACTTGATAGGTTTATTTGGACGTCCAAAAACGGAAGCCAGTTTTCTCTCGGTTTCTCCCGGGTGAACTTTATGTACTCGGACTGCTCGTTTAATAATTCGAAGCATTTGCCCATCTCCTCCTGCGTAGAGAAGACGACAAAACAATCATCTACATATCTGCAGTAGAGTAGTGGCCGGAGATCGAGAACAGGGGCTTCTATCTTAGACATAAACACAATGGCCAGGCTTGGTACCAATCGCTGTCCCATTGCCAACCCCCTTATTTGCGCGAAATATTTCCCGGACCATCTGAAGATCGAGCAGTTTAGGCACTCCTTTAAGAGAGCCATTAGCTGCTGGATGGACAAGCCATGCATATTTATTCTTCCTTCATGTTCAACAAGAAGTTCGAAGATGGCTTGCATTGCGGAGTCATTCGATACGTTGGTGTACAGTGCGGTAACGTCGAAAGACTCCATCACGTACGCGTTATTGGGAGACGCGTTACGTAGACGTTCCAGGAACATTTGGGTGTTTGTGAGGTGGGCTGGAATGTGGTTAAGCAACTGGGTGAGTATCAGGCTTAAAAACCAGGTTATTCTATCCGTTGGCCCGTCTACACAGCTGATGATCGGTCTAACCTTAAATGATGACGGATTGGTTGACGCATGATCATCAGGTGATACCAACTTATGTGTTTTGATAAGTAGGTATAGGACGGGACATGTTGGTCTATCGATTTTAAAGTGCGAAATAACCGATGATTTTAAACCCGCAGCCTTTGCCACGCTGACCCATTGATTGTTTAGTTTTCGGTATTGACTTTTATATTCCTTTTCAGAGGATGGGCGATAGAGAGTAGCATCAGAACGCCGTCCGAAAACGCGCGGAATTTTATGTCTACTCCATCGTTAGGGTCCTGTTGTCTAAAGAACGTTTTTGGGAAAGGAGATGGTGGTAGTGTCGCCGCTTCTTGATTTTTATCTCTATTTGATGTTTCTTGCTTGGCCTGATAGCGGAGTCGATCTTGAAGCTCATAAAGGTTGCATGCTATCCTACGCAGGGTCGTTTTAGAAATGGGCTGTGATGGTGCAAAACTTGGGCCCAATTCTAATAGCGAGCGCGCATTCTCAGGTATTGTTATGCCCCCAATCACGGTGATCCTAGATTTTGATTGTGTAATTGCCGGAGAGTTCTTCGTCTTTTTGTAAGTGTTATTGAAGCGTTTGGCCTAGTAGATTGTATATCAGTATACCCTTCCAGGCTCTGAAGAAGGCGATACTGCCGAAACGTCAGCTAGCGTTGTATTGTATTGTGTTTTCTTTATGGAAGTAAATGTATGCTGTTTAAAAACCTCGCGATTGCTGAGCAGGAAAACGACACATTCATATTCCAATGCCGAGGTTAAGAGAAAGTCGAACTTGGGAAATAAGTACACAGTATTCCAGTTTTAGCGATCCAAGTCCCTGTGCACGAAACGCCTCGTCATCACCACGTCAGCGTCCGCAGGTGCTTGCTGTGCTTACAGAAGCACGATGTCAACAGAAGATTCGCTCACGTAATCGATCTGTCACACGAGATCCGATACGGCGTCATACGTTGTCCGACGTGGATGTGTTGAAGGTGAGAACTAAAGCTGTTTTGCTCGAAATTGACTCATAATTTTCCGTACCCAATAGTTTTTCACCATTACCTTCGTTCATTGTGCAAGGTTTACATAAGTAAATAGTATGAAAACTTCCTTCAACTCTGACTAGGATTCCCCCCTACTCATGCCACGACGACGGTTGTACTCAAGAGCATCTTCATAGACCGTCATCAGGTTATTTTTGGTCACTGGCAAATCAAGGTGCAATGTAATAATGGTAAATTGTTTAAATTGCTCGCTTTCGGATTAATATGTTAGTATATTTCAAAGAGCGCGTATAGAACAGCGGTTAGAGGTACCTTGCAATGCACACGGATTCGATCCCGCGCCCTCCGGGGTCGGTGAATTGGTACCAGACTTGTCTGGGAGTATAGGAGCACCGACACGATACATTGGTAGACCTCTGCGAGTTAGTGCATAGGCCAGCTATTCATTCAGTAACCTCGAAATATGTTTATCGAAGTCGAATGCATGGCGCATCCCTCAGGAATGGATCAACACCGAGAACTTCACTCTTTATCCTTTATTTGAATGTATCGCGGCGATCGTGATCAAACACTAATTCAGGAGGGTCGTCTGGAGAAATTTGCTCGCTGGTTTGGTATTCGAAAGTCCAGTCCGGACGTGAGTGCTCAACATTCTCTTGGGGAGGAGGAGAATCTACTGCGTAAACCGCTACCATGTTTCGATCCGCCAGTGATTGTCCGGACATCGCCAAACGAGCTAACACCAGCCAGCGGCGACGAGCTGTTATGAAGTGTGAGCTTCGACGTTATACTTTGGTTATCTGATTATGGTACTAATTTGTTCACTCAGCGTCTTTCTTTATCATCATCATGTTACGTGGGTGTTTCATTTTACAACAAATATCATCCTGACTTACAACATACCGCATATATGTGTAAATCTTTATACTTCAGTATTAAAGATCATAGTAGTTCCGTTACTTTTCTGCGTAACGTTGATTCCAGTCTCTTGTGAGTTGTTATGCTCGTAAGAACTAATGCTACCATTCTCATTGTCCACATAGATTCTTCAACTGATTGGTGATACTTCCATGATTGATATACCAATGTTTGCTGGCCATTGTCATTTTATTGTATATGAGATAGTAGGTAACGTGAATACCGGGTCGACTAGATTGCCTCGTAGCGTGTCGCTGTTTTCTTGCACTTACCATTTTTACAGTTTAATTGTAATCGTGTTTCTTATTATCATGTAAGCTTGTAAGCTATCATAATACCCAGAGCAGTCCAGCTGTATTCTAGGTGACATCTCAGATCCGCTTTTGCCGTTCGTCTTAACCTGTAAGTTAGTGATCTCTGTTCAAATTTAAGTTTTTGCCACTGAGGATTAGATGTGTTTGTTCTTGGTAGAGACATTTGTGAGAGTATCTCTTCCGAAGATATTAGAAACTTCGAGTCTTGTAGTTGCACTTCTGTGATTTCCATGTGCGTCTTTTGAGACAATTTTTTGTGCGGCAGTTCTGCTCGGTAAAGGGTGCGTAGCAAAGGCGTCAAAACATAAACTTCACCGCTGACATTCCTCCCCACCATCCTGGTCATCATCATTATCATCTTTGTTGTCTTCATCATCGCCACAACTGTTGTCACCGTCGTCGTCGTCGTCGTCATAATCAAGTAGTATGGTGAATGTCAAATCAACTTTAAACTATGCACATTGTAAGAATATGTAATATGATATGAACAGTGTAATATGATATATCGCCCTATATATGTATGTGTATGATTGTTGGATAATCAATAATTGTTTTCTCGTGGTGTGATTGAGCACTTCGATTTCTTTTTTTCGTTTCACTGTTTCCGAAGAGAGTACTAGGAGGTATTGCTGCAAAGATTGTGATTATGTAATATTTAGTCATTTGCACTGAGACCAGATGTTAATAAATGACTTCTTAAAAGGATCAAACATTAATATCTATTAATATCTAAGCAACAAGGTGACAAGCAAGAAATAGCTGTTTGAAAAGCTGCATAGGGTTATTACATTTTTTTATCTGACACGACCTGATGTTACAGGTATTGCGAGGACCTCTGCATTTCCTTCTTTTGATTCGAATCCAGCATCCACGAAGAGTTTCGGATTTGCGTGTGTTTTAAATGCTATTTGAGCATTTTAGACTTTACGAATATTACTGGGTTCTGTTCGAGTAGAGTTTACCTGGAATCTTTGCTGTGCTTGGGTAGTTTCGTGTCTTCACTACAAGCTGTGGCTTATCCTTATAGATTGGACGGAGTTCCTTGCAAACATCTCTGGTAACAGTCCAGTTGGATGGACTGGTCGCCCCTTAACGGGTTTGAACTGTTGACCTTGTATGGCATTCTTAGCACTGCATTCTCCGTACTCTGTGCTTAGAATTAAGCAAATAAGGAAGTAGATTGGTGTAGACATCTGCATCTGATTCTCTTTTCTGCAAAATAACGACAATTCATTCCTGGAACTTTCTCATTGCTTCTGTTCAACTTCCAGTTGCAGTCTCATTAATCATAATGTGAGTTTAGTGAGCACCAGTAAGCTCACTTTTGTAGCACCTGCACACGAAAATAGGAAATGCCGCAAGGAGCTTCACGGCTAAGGCAGTGTCCTTTTTTCTAAGTCCTCTTTTGGTGAAAAAACAATCCACGTTAAACTTACTACTCGCGCGAAGTACTGGTGCTAAACTTGGGATCTTCGCCTGGGACTTGAAGTTGGGATCGAAAGCATGGAGATCTACCTACTTAAATATTTGGGTGGCATCTCTCCATGCAGCACATTTCCTGCTGTATTTCTTCGTTCGAGATTGTTATCCGTGGTGGTGGCCCGTCTCCAACATGCTGATATCGGCCAATATCGTCTATCGTCCCGTAACTCATAAATTGTTCGCAGCGTGGAATACAGTTGGCTTATGTGACCCACAGACATCTTTTTACTCTGCCACTAATTCTTCCTACCACATTGCCAACCAAATTCATCCCTTTATCGCCCAACATGTGTGTAAGATTGAGTGTTGAAGACAAGGTATTTTTCGATCTCAGCTATTCACTTCGACTTGTCGGTTGTATTTCAGAAGAAAAGAAATCGTTCAAACGCTTTGTGAGGAATGTATGAAATTTGGGATGTGCTTGAGGTATTATATTGGTTCGTACAGCGGGGTGGTAAAATTGTAGCGTTGATCGGCTTATTTGAGGAGTAGATATTATAGGTATCAACCCAGACCTCACACTGCTTTGCATTTGGAGGATATTTGAGAAGCAAATTTTCCTCTCGTTTCATCTCTGAGCTTTAGACCACCAAATGATCGGATGGCCTTCCTAGGAGAGTCGATGATTGGTCTTTTTGCTCTGTTCAACTACTCCATGTCGCTATCCACGTTGTAGTTATAGTGAGTGTTGTCTAGGATTAAATAACGATCTATTTTAACTTACTTTCCACTTGACGTCGATTTATAACGTCCCTTATGGTTTTCTTCCGATTTGAGTCCGATCTATTCATAGTCCTGTCCTTTCTCACTTTTACGTCGCGCTCTTTGAGCTTTGTTTCTTCTCCATTGCTATCTATTGAAAAAACCACAATTTTAACGTTTGATGGGAAATAGCTATGGGTGCATGGTAGTAAGTCATTTTCTAACGTGGTGATGAACAATTTCAGCGAGCTGTTGCACGCTGTTTGAGCACTTTTCATGAAGTTTTGTTGCACGAGCTGAATATTCATCGCACAACCAGGATACGAATCAGGTGAAGCCCTGTGATTAGGTGCAATTCTCGGTCAGCGAGTGTCGTCGCGTCAATTTTTTTCGTACTCTATAAAACAACGAACACACATTAGTGACAGATTTATAGGATCCTAGCTGCAGTTTTGGTGTGGTGCACGGTACCTTGTCGGCATCGTGCTTTACCAACTTTTTAAATGCCATCCAAGGTTCCCAGGATCGACTTTCTATTAACCTCGGCATTGGAATATGAATGTGTCGTTTTCTTGTTCAGCAATCGCGAGGTTTTTAAACAGCATACATTTACTTCCATGGAGAAACACAATACAATACAACGCTAGCTGACGTTTCGGCAGTATCGCCTTCTTCAGAGCCTGGATGGGTATGCTGATATACAATCTACTAGGCCAAACGCTTCAATAGCACTTACAAAAAGACGAAAGACTCTATGGTAATTACATGATCAACAACTTCTCGAAGAACTCATCGCTTTTTATGTGACTTCCAGTGAGGAGGATTAGAACAGCTGATTATAGTCGCATGTGGTTGACGACTGCACCATCCCACATCAAAAATCGATGCGAACATACGGGATCAGGTCGCGTATGACCTCCGGGCATTCCTCCCTGCTATTCATTGCAGGGTTTTTGGCATTTATCCAAAAAGCCTCAAGAAGTTTTCGCGCTGATGTTTTGGACTCCTGTGCAAGGATATTGACTCTTACTTCAAAATCGTCTCCGCTATGCTTTTGTATCCTATGCGTTCCCAGTGGGGTGCTTCATCTTAGTTTTCGTTTGCCATCTAGGTGTTCTTTTATACGGATACACAAAGGTCTGCCCGTTTCGCCAATATATTCATCTCCGCAATTGTTACAAGAGATCAGGTATATCGTACCTAAACTCATGCAATCACCGTCCCTGCCGTAAGGGCAAATTACGCAATTTGTTGTTTCACACAGACGGTCATACAGGCGGTTGCGGACTAATTGGCGACGTAGAGTAGCCGGTGGTATTTCGACTACCGCTACCGATTCCTGTAGACTTGCCCTTCTTAAGCATCGTTTTATAGCTACGCTTACTTCATCGCTTATAAAAGGCAACATAAACGGGACTTTCTTTTGGCCAAGTGTTTCGCGTGGGCGCGTCGTTCTCCTTGTAAACTTATCTCGTGGGGTTACTATTTCGTAGCCATTGGAGATGGCTATTTGCCGAGCCAAGTCGCGCGATTCTTCTTTTAGTTCCCTGGTAGTGCACACAGATGTGGCTGTTCGAAACATGTTTCTCACAATCGCCCTCTTTGTGTGTGAAGGGTGGGAGGAAATGAACAAGGATGTTCTTGTTACTTGGCTTTCGATACCACTTTGTCAGGTAACCGCTACTTGATAGGTTTATTTGGACGTCCAAAAACGGAAGCCAGTTTTCTCTCGGTTTCTCCCGGGTGAACTATCGCTACCGATTCCTGTAGACTTGCCCTTCTTAAGCATCGTTTTATAGCTACGCTTACTTCATCGCTTATAAAAGGCAACATAAACAGGATTTTCTTTTGGCCAAGTGTTTCGCGTGGGCGCGTCGTTCTTCTTGTAAATTGTCAGGAAAACATGCGCGAGATACCTCACTGATCCGCGATCAATTCTTCATCTGACCACATCTCAATGAGATGTTAGCGAAGAAACCTCCTAACGGGCACCTTGTGATTTCCGACTGGGTTTTCCATAATTTACCAGCCACTTAGGAAAATGGTGCTGTTCAAATACTTTTATCAAATATGACTTGTCCTGTTCTTATTTGCCGATAAAATGAGTTCTTTTTCAGCTTACGACTGAGTCGAAGTAGTCAGTTTCCGTATGAGTTTGCTAAAAATAACTCCATCAAAAGTAACATAATTTTTGTGTTCATCCACCCTAGCTGACTGCTGTAGTAATTTGACTCTGCAACAGCGCATCACTCCATCGCTATCTCCATCGAAGGAGTTCAAAAGCCAATGCCAATTATATGGTCTGCTTTCATGGAGCAATGGCCCAACAACGAGTTCCACGCAGCTTACTTAGAACTCAAAGAGCTACAGTATTTTAAAAAAGTATCCGTGTTGCCCAATTCTTGGAGGATGCGCATGTATTCGACTTCGTTAAGTAACGTTGAAAACGATTTAAGGCGTATCTGCGTTATAGAATGATCTGAGACCCATATATCAATTCAGTGCTCCTATCCTCCAAGACAAGTCTGATACCCACTTGTCGACCTCGGAAGGTTGGAAGGCTTGGTGAGCCCAGGGGACGGGATCGGACCAGAGACCATAACGTGGCACAAAAGTAAAGGGTGTTAGGAGACATGACCCTCCTTGACGGTTCGCGCTCACCATTAGAATTGGGTCCAAGTTTCCCACTGAGGTAACCACGTTCTGAAGAAACCTTGCGTAGGATCGTATGCAATTTGTACGAGCGCCAAGTTCGACGCCGTTACAAAGCTAGACTAAATATCTTACATCAGAGCAAAGCACAAGAAGTGGGAACATTACCATCACCTCCTTTTCCTCGAGACTTCTTTTGACAGCAGTGCATCAGTGACGAACCAAACACCAACGTTCGCATATTTTTGGGCGAAACTCTCAGAATCCTCAATCACTATGGCGGGAAAAAGGTTTAGTTCCAACTTCGCGGCAGCGCAAAACTGTGGTATGCGAAAGGTTAGAGAACTAGTAAAATCAAAGACTATCAAGCTATCAGTGGTTTTTTTAACCGACCTTCATTAGACCTCGCTAGATGATACTGATTTTTATTCGATATTCGATTCCACTTGATACTAACTTTTAATCGATGTTTAGTAACCATTCGTTGATTGGTTCGCTGCATGCTAGCAAGTATGATACCAGATGCTGCAGCAATCATTGACCGCCCAAAGTAAATACTGAAAGTGGGAATCGATCAACATCCATCCTGTATAAAAGAGCAGAGCCGAGTTTAGTTCTCTATTCGAGCGGTGCTCTCTTCATTGAATTCGACTTGATGCGACAACGATGAACCATATCGTGGTAACGACCAACCATATAGTGACAACGACCAGCTATGGAACAGCAACTTGGATCAATGCGGCTCTGAAGAAGGCGAAGGCGTTCAGACGTTAGCCAAATAAATCTTTATATCAACTTCGTATTTGCCTAATAACTGAATAAAGTATTAGTGATAAGGGTAGAGAGTTTGTAGTAATTCCTCATAGGCTAGTTGTTGAGGTAACAAAAAAACATCTTAAAGATGCTTTCCTTTACTATCCATCATCTAGAAAGAAGTTTAAAATTCAGTATCGAAAACTGAAGACGGAATAGATCAAACTGGCAATGGCGGATGGTTTTAGACCATCAATTAACCTTGAACTCAAAATTGAAATACCAGCACTTCCAATCTTGTGCTTGCTTGTCAAGACACAACATAAGTAACCGCTGATAACCCTACATCTAGCGTTCTTCCAAATTTCAGGGTTAGACCCATCATCAGCTATGTAGATGGGTCCACCGAAAGAATAACATGTTTTTTTAACGCTGATCTTTATCCAATTGTTGGAACTCATTATAGCCGACCTCATAAGCCCTAAAATTTCCACATATCGTCTACATAGCGCGCGTCCTAACATCGAGTACATGTTAGAATCGAGCTCGACTTTATAGCCCTTTATAATACAAGCATGTCGAATGGATACAAGCTGCGAACAAAGCCATCTACGTGCTGCTTTTGGAAAACGAAGAATCAAATAACATATATGACTTTTCGACTCAGCAGCTTACAGACCTATTAAAGCAGTGCCTAAACTGCGCAATCTTTGGATGGCTAGTGAAGTATTTCGCATAAGTGAAAGGGTTGACAATGGGACGGTGACTGGCACCAAACCTCGCTAACCGATCTCTGGCCATTATTCTATCGTCGATATACAGATGATTCCTTTGCCATCTCCTCAAAAACCGGGCCTAAACGCAGGCCACGACAGATAATAGTAGCAATAATAAGGTCTCGTTTATCCTGCTCTTCATTTACAACTAAACAAATGCAACAGCAAAACGTTGCTTAAGAAGGGCCGGTCTAGAGAATTCGATAACGGTGATTGAAATAACGCTTGGCACTCTAGATCTCTAGCCAATTGGCAACCGCCTATATGTACAAAACAGAATTGCATATGTCCTAACGGTGAAGATATGAGTTCGGACACGGTGTACCTAATCTCTTGTAAAGCGTGTGCGAACGAACGCGTTGGCGAAACGGGTGGAAAACTATGGTCCATATAAGAGAAGATCTAGTCGGAAATTTTTAATTGAAACCAAACACTCCACTATTACAGCATAGGACACAGAAACATTGAGGAAAAGATTTTGAAGTAAAAGTCACTATCCTTGCGCAGCAATCGAAAACTTCTGCGCGTAAAACTCTTAAAGTGTCTTGAATAAATTCCAGAAATCGAAAAATGAACCGCGAGGAGGAGTGTACTGTAACCACGCCTGACCTAGCACCATACCTCGGGCTAACTTTTTTTAACCTGAGCCAGACACATTCCTCGCCCATGTAGGACTCTGTGGTGCTGGTCTCCACCAAATAACTGAAAGACTTACAAAGAACAAAACACAAAGTAATTCCCAAAACCGACTTTCTATTAACCTCGGCATTGACCAAATCGTTCTTCATATTCTTGTTGGCCAACGTGAACTACTGCTTTAATTTTTTACTACGATAAAGCCGACGTTTCGGAAGATTTCACGTCCTTCAGGGCCTGCAAAGGTCAAGTTGATTGCAATATACCCAGCTAAACGCCTCCGTAACCAGGTAGAGAAAACATTAAAACAACATTTCAACCGCATTGAAAATAAAAGGGCTTCCTCGCACAGTAACCGCTTCTTTTGAGCCTTCCACAGAGTATTCACGTGATGATCAACCGCACAGAGTTTACACTGAAGTGCAATTTATCTCTCTCACATCAAAATATCAGTCCTAAATATCATGCGAATTCATACATGATTACGAGGCATTCCTCGCTGCGGTTCATTTTGCGATTTTTGGAATTCGTCCAGAACACTTCAAGAGTTTTACTCGCCTATGTTCTAGATTACTGTACAAGAATAAAACTAAAGCTCAATCTCTCGGCGTTGATCAATCCCTGAGAGATGCGCATTGCATTCGACTTCATTGTGCATCGCACTGAATGAATATCTGGCCTTTACAATTACTCACGGTGGCCGATGTATCGAGCCAGTGCCTCCTAGACAAGTCTGGTATCAAGGTGCCGACTCCAGAGTGGTAAACGGTTTGGTGAGCCAGGAGCGCAACGATCGATGCCATGTGTGTGCTGCAGAAGGCTCCCAACCACTGCGCCGCACGCCCCCTTCTACTAGTTTACGGTGGTTTCTCTTATGTCACATGGAAAAGGGATAATCAAATCACTAATTTTTTAGCGGAAACTTGCGAAAATAGATGAAAATGTTCTTTTTATTCCTACTGCTTTCTTCAATCTCCTAACTAATCTTATCTCATATTCAACGTTCCAATGGTTAACAGCTTATCACTATTCCATTTGAAAACAATTCGTCTTCTTATTTCGATCTTGTATTGACTATTGAAGGTTGGTTCCAAATTTATTTATGTATAGGATGGTAGCCGAAATCGTAGCAGAATGGTTTAAGCACAGATTACTAGTAGGCAATATGTTATAGTAAGTTGTTGTTACTTATTTACATAGTTGGAGTTATTGCTAAGCCCAAATTGTTATTTACTTACTTCTACGACCCGATTCGAAATATCGTATGGCCATAGCATTTCTTTTTCTCTGCTTGTTACCTCGTATCCTTTTTGGATTTACGTGTACGTTCCTTCATCTGCCGCTTTAAGATTTTGGATTCTTCATGGATGCCGTTGAAGACCACTTGATTTGCTCTGGAATCTTTGGATTTGGTTCTGCTAAATCGTTCACCGATCTTCACCACAAGTGTGCAGCAGCTTTCTGGATCGGAGTGAGCTTTCTGCTAGCCAAATCCTGTACCACTTTGCTGACACCGAAGGCAAAGGAGGTTTGGCTGGCCTAGGGTTGGGTAGAACCACATACCATGAGTGTATTTCACAAGACATCACTAGCTGCGTTCTTCATGCTCATCAGAGCAATAACTATGATGGATTTTTGAGTTCTTTTATGCTTTAAACGCGGTCTAAAAGTTACCATATTTTTGTACCATGATCGGATTCAGTAGGATCTGTAGATTGATTCCCTGTCTATGTTGCACCAGATTGTTTCTGAATGAGTACACTGTCCCGTTTGTCGATACGGCAAAAAAAATCCTGTATTCAGGTGACTACTGATCAAATGCTTGGCCGTTTTGGTTGTCTCAAATAAATCAGCCTTACATCTACTTTGAAAGAAGCTGACAGACCACCGGTTGGCATAACAAATCTTGAACGGTTGAGCTTTCTGATTTATATGTGGATGTGTTCCAGCTATCACAAAACGATAAATGAGTATAGAGCGCCTCATACGAACTGGGTTGTACGTATTATCCATCGAAGAAACGGAGCCCGTTTTTTTATAAGATTGGCATGAGAAAGTATGAGGGCACACTGCACTATCGTCCGATCGAATCTTTCGGTGATTTGGAATTGCTCGCAATACAACTAAGTGGCTTATCGTGTTCCTGGGTGAACCTGGCTATTGTTTCTTTTTCGTTTTGCTGCTGTTTGACCCTGAGCCAAAGAACTTACTTCCAACATAAGTACAAATGAGGTTTCATAGGATCTTGTTTAGAGAGGGGCTACTAATTTATGCAATAGATTTCGATCAGCATTAGTCTGAGCTTTTGTAAAAAAGCGAAAATTCGTAATATTTAACTCATGAAATCAAATGTTGATTTAGAACCGTGACTCCGTCGGATGACATTCGTTGCTTTCTCCGTAAGTATCTCTATGGTTGTGTAAATATTGGGTCGCCTGTGGTTTTTATATAAAAAGTTCTTGAGTTAACCGGACTTCTCGGATCCGTAGTCTAACTTGAAAGTCATCAATTTCTTTCTAACTAGCCGATTGAAAAGCACTCAGGCCACTTATAAAAAAGGCTAGTATACGGTGTAACATCCAAACTGCTAATTTTAGACTTTTTTCAGATGACAAGTTTAAGAGTGGTTGGTTTTGAAAAAAGCTTACTTTCATCATTGTTGATGAGTTGTGAAAACACTTCCCTGTTTTTGCATTACAGATACCAATGTTTCGTCAAATGTACGTTCTTCCTTATTGCCTGATATTTATGCTGCTGTATCAGTATGAAAAATAACTTCGACCTTTTGCAAGATGCTACAGGCCTATGGTGGACTATGTGACATCGATGAAACTAGTTTCAGGTAGAACGTGGCCAAGCAAGACGAGTAAGAGTGCGCTCTGTTCTGAAGAAATTTGGACGGCTATTTCACGGTAAGCAACCTTGCAATTTCTCTCACTACATGGAAAATTTACATTGTTGAAACAGTATCACTCTCTAAAGTACGAATGGTGGTGGTATTCGATAATTTCTTTATTCTTTACACCATTCAAAATCACATAATGTGTGATCCCAGCACATCTTTCATTCGTTTCGTTTCTTCTGATGTATAATCTACGAAGTTCTCCAGAATTGCATGGATTGGCCGCCGTTCAAATATTTTCGTCTTCTTTATGAGTGTTTTTGATTGTTCGCAGAGTTGATTTCCCTTGGGATCCTGCAACAGACGTGCAAGGACTTTTCCATGATTTTAACACAGGCACTCATCAGCCATCGTCAGTCTGAGGAAGCTTTCTCCGAGCAAAACCGTTTCAACACCGACAACTGAAGGAGCTTTAGTTAACTTGGTGTGGAGTTGAGCTAGCGATCATTTATGCCTTGCCTTTATGGTATTATGAACAAATTCGTTCCCACTGGCCCGATATTCGATATGAAAATTATTACGCAAATGAATGTGCAAGGTGAATGCGCCTGATCGACACATAACCCAAAGCTCTGAGGAAGACGAAATGGCCGAAACGTCAGCCATCGCCCAACAACACCAACAACATCGATAATGACAAAGAAGACCCATACCAACCTCGCATCAGCTAAAGAACATCAGTTTATAAGGTCATATAAATAAATAGGTCGACACATATATTTGCAAGCTTATGGAAAAAGAATGTTTAACCTAGCCTGAGAAGAGTGAACATAGAGTCAACGTTATTTGGCCTGACGCAAAATGTGCGTACTAATCGAGCCATTGATTGAGGGTCATCGTTCAAATTCAATTCATTGTTCACTGAAAATTCCATGAATAAATCCATTGAAAAACATCTTGGGAATAAGATGATGTTTCAGTCATTGTTCACCGCTTCCAATCACCATCATAATCATTTCAGTTGATCAGCTGAGAAACTTACTGACCGGTTTACAAAAATCTTCTCAGAGAGTGTCGGCCAAAAAATTAGACTGAAACTGTCAAATTTTTCGTACAGAATTTGCTTAAGTATCTTAGAAGATCGAAAAATTCTTCAGTGGTACAAAGATCGTGTTTTCCAGGCAACAGAGCTAGTAAATTATTTCCCGTCGATGGATCGGAAATGGCCGACGACAATTTATTCAACTGTCGTTGATGAGAGACATCCTTTCACATCGAACTCGTCCAGTATGATAGAGCATTCATTGTCGACTGCCGTTGAAGAAAGACATCTTGTCCCATTGAACCCGTTTATTATGGTAGCTGTACCGATGGCGTTAGTAATGGAACAATCCGGCGAACAACAGCGCCGTCGTATACATTACCACACTTTACCGCAATCACGATCACGTCACTGTTGTGCTTACAAATTCGGTGCACCAGACGGAATCCATCGTCATGAAATAGTAGAAAGGTTCGGGTCACGCGTTCCGCCGTCTCGTGAAGCAACACCTTAGCTCACCACACATAGACTACCGAGTGCAGCTCATCTTAATAACAACGAACTCTGAATGAAAACCATGAAATCCCATGTTTCGAAGACAAAACAATACGTATTGTAATCCAACTAAGTTGTTAATAGCACAGATTGTGATCACTTCATGCTCATTCGTGATGTCAAAGGCAGTAATAAAGCTAGCTGGTTGATGAGATTGTTCATGAATGTGTTAATATAAGAGCTTAACTTTTATCACCGTCTATTCTTTTTCTTTCATGGCAGGGGTATGATGTGACCTACAACCATAACAGTGCTAAGATATGAGCAAAGTCCGGAACCTCCATGCCATTTGTGACGTACAGAATATCTTTGTTAAAGAATCCATTTTCCAGTGACAATTATAACGTTAAACTTAATGCGAATGCTAATTTTTACAAGCTTTTAACTAGTGACACATTCCAGGAAAGGTTAACATTAAAGCTAATAGAAGCTTGGCAGAGGCAAAACGAGTAGTTTTACATGAGATTCTCGAAAAAAACAATCACAGTCGTGTGCATGAGGAATCTCATCCAGCATCTGTTTTTCGACGAATCAATGTTGTATACATTTGTTGATTGTTGACCATTCGCATGCAAATCTTACCATTAATTTTCAATGAAGCACGACAAGGAGTAATCAGCTCTACAGTATCGCCAATGAAACTGCAACCGGATTACGGCATGTGATTAGAAGAGGGTACTGTCGCTACCCTTTTATACTTTCACATCACCACGCTAATGTAACAAACTTTTATTCATTTCACTAGTATAACAGAAAACATATAATGCGTTAGTAAAAAAAATCTCTTTTAAAACTTTTGTACGTGGCCTATTCTACTGGAAAAGTCCAGCTGCATATGATGGGAACATTGCAAACCCATTTCTATCCAAACGTAACTAGCAGGTTAAAGAAGACCTGACCGAAGACCATGAGCTGCTTTTTGAAGGAGCTGTAAGTTGGCCAAATTTGCCTCAGTTCCTCAGGCAAGATGATCAGATCGTGTCTTCATTACTACTACGGAGTTCCTCTAGAAGAAAGGAAAACTGAAGCTTGAGCTTAATACAATAAGCTTAACGCGACCACTAAAAAATGTCTGCTGCAGAAGAGCTTTGCTGGAAAACCCATATCGGTACAGACAGAAAAAACTATTAGAACTGGCGCAGGAAAGAACCAATTTGGAAAAGTGGCGTCGGAACTTGTTTCGATATAACGTTCTGCTTTCAGCCCTAGTGAACAAAAGTGGGATTACTGAGACTTCCCATCATGATATGGAACTAAGAACACAAAAATTCTAACCGATCTTTTCTGTTCTAGAATCTTGCTCCCAGACTCCAGAATCTCCGCTGGAGAAAAAGTACCGGAAATCCTTTTCTCTGAGGCTGAGTTTCGATAGAAAGAAGGAAAAAAGGCATATCTCCAAGACCCGACAATATTGTCACCGACTTCCTTAGAGCTGGAAGCCGCAATTTGCATGTACTTCTCACAAACTACATGCCACCTTACCTTTAAAAGGGACGAATCCTAAACCAGTGGAGGACGTCACGCGCGGCCATCCTTCCAAGTAAAGGTGACCGAAAGGATCTTTGTAACCATGGTCCGATATGCTTGTTGAGTGTTCTTTACGAGCACTTCATGAAGATTATCTAGTGGCACATATCGAGGACATCGGATGAGATGCAACCAGTTGAGCGAGCAGAATCACGGCAAGGATATTGCCGTATGGATCACATCCAAACTGTATTCCAGGGTCGCTGATGCATATAGAGAATGCCGCCAGCTCCTATTCCTGACTTCTATCGACTATGAGAAGTGTTTGACAGTATCGAAGCTAATGCACTCGTTTAGCGCTCGTCGAGTAACGAGTGGATCGGTCCTACATAGGAACCCTGTCTATTGTTATTGGAAGCTAGGGCTGCATTTGGACCTCTCATAGAAGCCGCAAACCAACTGAAGCACCCAAAAATGCGCGCTTACCTTTTCGATTCAACGTTCCTCTCAGCGCTCTGTTATGCTGCAGAGACGTGGGTTGATACTTCAACTAGGTCAATAATGCTTAGAACTCACTCACAGGGCGCTTGAGCAATGTCTTCTGAAATATAACCGGCACTCTCAGTATCTTGGCGGAATTCGAAGCTCTGATTTTCGAAATCTGTCACATCTTCGGGATCAAGAAGATCATATGTCGTTAGCGAAACACAGATCCTCCGGTCGGTCACATTATGAGAACGGATGACAGATGGACGAAAAACACTGTAGAGTTGACTCCACGAGAATACAGTCACCTCAAGGACACTCACCCACACGCTGGGCAGACGTGTTCGTATAGAAAGTTAATCAGCTGTACCCGCAGCTACAGTTATTTTACAGATCATGGTATGAGACTCGTATGTGCCACCATGCTCGAATAAAACCACCATGATGGACGACGACTGCTAGGGAAGGAGATGAATGGTAAGTGTGCTGGGGTTCGCACAACTCGTTAAGGTGGGCCGTCCAAGTATCCAAGTAAGTATTATAAATATGATAGTGCGGAAGAAACAATGTGTTAAACTCCTATGGGAAAAAATTATGCTTCCGAATCTCTTCGAATGTATACATGATTATGAATTATACAGCTGAAATAGAGGAAATGTAGAAATTGTATCGCTAACATCTGTACAAGTTCGGAAGCAACTGTGTTGGCGTGTCCTCCATGAGTTGAACAAGGAAACTCATCGCACTGTTAAGGACAGCTAGAGTTCGAAAAGCATTTATTACGGGGCAAATTTTTTTGATGCATAGACATTTGGCCTTGTAACCAGATAATGGCGAGCATAGGAAAAGAAGTCACTTTGTTTGACATCGGTGGTATCGACCAATGACTCTGCAAGAGTTTTCTGCGCAAAAAGGGCAATTCGTTACCGAATGCTCATTGAACACTTAGTGAATCATCTAGCAAAGGATATGCCTGTCAATGAAACCATTTGTACCACCATTTGTAAGGCAGGTGTGCAAATTCGTTATGAAATTCAATGATGTTTAGAAGGTAGTGGTGAAGGAATATCATGCGCTTCGACACCACCACTAACAGCAAGCATTTTTTTATGCTTCGTTGTATGTTGTATGTAAGTATATCTGTGAAACAGAGTTCTTCTGAAAATTTGGACCTAAAGAATCTTTCACAAGGGATGAAAAGGTCTATGTTAAACAAGAAACTTACGAGGTACTAAGAAAACTCAAGTCCAAAGATTTCTCGGGCCAAAAAAGTGTTAGTGGTTTACATCTGACATTATCTGAAATTTCCCGCATAATATAGGGTATTCGAACATTCGAGTACTCTGCTCGAATATTATGTAATCCTCGAACAATGGATCACACTAATGAAGAATTCACGCTAGAAAGTACTACAAAATTTCTTCATGGTAAGTATTTAGCATTTCTATTGTAATCGCAATCACTCTAATTGAAATGTGAGAATGAATAGGTTACCTGTGCTTCGAAGACTGCGGAGCAGGCGTAAATCCCAAGACTTCTTTTCATTGTGGACCTATTGAAATCAGAATATTGAGGGATGTGAATTATCATACTAGTAGCCGCCTCTATTGTACTGGCATACTGTGACCCGGCTGATGGTAACACTGGAACAAATGCTTTCTTCTTTGTTTGTGAAGATAATCAAAGAAAAGGAAAAACAATAAGCTGTGAAAGTCCAAGTTAACTGAGATCTCGTGTCCCTAGAAGGAAGAAGTTTTTAGACCGGAAATAGCTTTGAAGTTTCTCTATTTCAACATAATTTTCTCGGTATAGTAGTAGTAAAAACAAAAAAATTGGAATATTCTTAAAAGCAACGAAATAGAACCAAACTTTTACTCTCATACTCCTTTCCCTTTTGTCTGCTATGCTCTCAAAAATAACTTTATTCACACAACAGGAGATCAGAGCGAAAGTGAAGAACAACGGTCTAAATCTGAACAAACAGTTTCTACAGCGAGTTCTAAAGAAAACAAGGTTAAAGTCTGATTTTGGATAATATTACTCTGGTATATTGGTACATTACAAAAAAATTTAAGTGTGACACTTCGAAAGCGCCAAGCTGGATTATATTCATCAGCTTCAAGGACATAGTCGGTGGTGCTCATAAAAAGAGACAGCAGTTGGAAGACCTTCGCTATCGAGTCATAACACGGCAAGATGACGTTTTCCATACTTTCAACAATCAGGTTAGTTTTACAACAAATTCCATACCTTCCTCCTTACGTGACTACCTGCCAACTTTGCCCTCTATCGGATCACAATGGCTGCCATTCTTATTTTGACAGGTTTCTGCGAAGAATTGTGGCCAACGTTTAGAATCACAATAGAAGAACGAAATGATTGCCTCAAATAACGATAACAGCGGCATCGTTCGTCACGAGTACAGTGCTGGTTTGATCCCGTGCGGTGTTTATCAAGCCCCTTATCCCTCCGTAGTCAGGAATCCGCGCAATACCTGTGAGAGCTCCCTAGCTTGGGTAACCTAGGACTCCAGGAAGAAACAACTTAACCAGCTTTCGACGACAATCGTAACGAAAAGAATGAAATCCTTAAAGAGTAGCCGAGTTCATAAGCGAAAAAAGTCGTGGATGTTGGAAGTACAGGAATCGGTTCGAATGCAAGAAATATTAGGATCAGCAAAGTATTCGTGAAGGCAGACCAGCGGATCGTAAAGTAATAGAGGATAGAGCTCGTGGCGTTGATCAATCCATGAGGGACGCGACATACATTCGACTTCATTAAGTGTCGCTGGAGGTGATTGAATGCATATCTGGTCTTTACAATGACTCGCAGTGGCCTATCGATGTATCGAGCCAGTGCTGCTATCCTTCTAGACAAGGCTGGTACCAATTGCCCACCCCGGATGGATGGAAGGCTTGGTGTGCCATGGGCGTGGGGTTCTATTCCACGTGTGTGTTGCAGGGCGCCTCTGACCAATGCGCCACACGCGCCTCTTTCATAAAGATAAGAACATTTATTTGTTAATAATAAATAACAATAACGGCTTATACGTAAATAAAGAAATAAAATAACACCTCGCGTTTGCTAAACAGAAGTAGAAAGAATTATTCAATCAATGCCGAGGTTAATAGAAAGTCGGACGTTCGAGTTACTACAAATGACAATGTTTTTCTCTGAGCTTCAACAATTTGTTCTAATAGATGACAGTATCTGAATGAGCTTCTTAAAAAACAATGTTTCGAGCATATGCGATTTGCAGGTCCCCAATTCCAACCTGGTCAGGTGATACAGACCAAAAAGCCAGCCTTGTATAAAAAGATATTTTTTACGTATCTATATCTAAAATTTAAAACTGTTGTTAAATTCTTTTAAAAATTTTGGTTGATCGTTTCCCATCCCCTGAAAATTGTTTTACTATTTTTACTTTATTCACAAAGGGTTGAGAATGTCTTATCCTACATCGTCTTTAGATCAACCGATCACTACAGTGATTCTACTAATAGTACAGATTCGTAGGTTTTGGGAAGATTCTTTCCGCTTCTCGTTGACAAACGAATTGCAGATGAACCTGAGGAATTGAGTGACCGATGTCTGTCAATATGATGCTTCTCAATTCACTGCAAGCCTTCATCCATTACAACAAATGCTATGCGTCATCTATTTCATTGTTTAACAATATTTGTCTACGTGTATAATTCACAGAGTCCTGTGTCGAAATGTGGAACCTCTTTTGCACCATCCTTGCCACAATCCACTAGCAATGCTGCAGTTCCGACTTTGTCGAACGCTTTTTCGTAACTAATAATGGTTAGAACAAGGGACAGATGGTACTCCCGACAGACTTCTATAACCCTTGATATGGTTTGGATGTGGTCCATGGTTCAGAATCCTTGTCGGAATCCTGCTTGCTTGCCCCGCTGGTTGTGCCTCACCTAAGGTCTTAGAGATGTGCAAGCAAAAGGGTAATCTTTGTGAACAGCTTGTAGAATTCACTCAACGAGAATACTGAACAGTACTCACAAAGATACCTTCGGTTACTCTTCTTGGGCAGGATGACAGTGGGCAAGGTCCTCCATTGATCTGGGACTTTCTCCTTCTGAAGGAAAGATGTCATTTGGCTTTCAAAAAGTACATGCAATTTGTGGCCACCAGCTCTGAATAGGTTGGCGGTGATATTATTGGATGCTAGAGTTGTGCCGTTCTTCATGTTTCCCATCTTCAGACAGTAGAAGCTCGGGTGGATTTTCACTAGCGGAGAATTCGGTGTCCGAGACGGATATTGTGGAGCGGGAAAAACTGGCACGAAATCTTTCCGTTATCACTTCCATTTCATAACGGGATGTAGTCAGGATCATGCAGATTAGCGAAACATTATAGCCGCGAAGTTCCCGACAGCAGTTCTTAAAACTAGGTCGTTTTTAAGCTGCTTCCAATAACTTTTTTTTTGCCTATATCGACATAAATCTCCTTAAAAGATACAGCTGGTATTCATTATCAACCGTGTTAAGTGTGTCGCAGTAGGATCTAGCCTCAGCGTTCCTCTCTTTTCAATCAACTCATTAGTGGTAATGGAGATGCGTTCTGAACTTCTTGTTTGAAGAACTGAGGCGAGTTCGGTAGAAGCTCAGAGTCCTCCCACAAGCAGCGTGTAGTCTTCGGTCGGGTCTCCACTTATCTGCCAGTCAGATGAGGACAGAATTTCATTAAGAATACCCTCGACATATACGACTTGTTTTTTTCCTCGGACATTGACAGGAGTTCTTTCCCAGCTTATGGCTGAATGGAATCTTCATAAGTAGAAAGCAAAAATCAGATCCAGTACTGATTTCAGATACCGCTAAACTGTCAAAAAAGTAAATTTTTTGCTAGCAACAATATGATCGATCCTGGCATGAGTCGTGCTATTAAGAGACTCCCATGTCAATCGGAGATTCTTCTTCTTCTCGAAAAATGAACGCTCGGTGAAAACTTGCGACGGACAGTAGTCCTACAAGACGGTATCCATTCTTATTTCGTTGTCTTATTCCGAATTTTCCCATCCTGTATTTGTCTTCATTCTCCGTCCTTAATTTGTCGTTGAAATCTCCAACAACGGATTTATAGAAAAACTGCATTATAAATTACTTCCTCCAAGTTGTTGCAAAGCGTGTCCTGTTCACTTTCAGTGGCCGTGCAAGTTAATGAGTAACAGATGATACTGACTTTCGTCTGGCGCGCTAGTTGGAGCCGAAGAATTGCCAAGAGCAGTGATATGATTTAGTAAGGAGTGACCAGATTGCAAATAAGTGGGTTTGCAGCAAAGCTAACCGCTGTGACAATTCGTAACGGAAATGGTCCTCCTGAACAACAAGGCCCCGTCATCTAATTAACGTATGCCGGTCAACCTTCCTTTCGTTGCTTGTAGGGCAACCAAATTGAATTTTATGCGATCTGCTACCTCAAGAAGAGCGAAGTGGTCAGCTTCTGAAGAGATTTTTCTAACCTTATAGGTGCACAGCAAGAAGCAGTCTCCATAGCGTGCCATGGACGCTCGTTTTGTCCGTTTCCAGAGACGTCTTATGGAAGCAAAGAATTGATCGCCCCTCATCGGTTGTCTCACTGCCCGAGGCTGTAGACGGGAACGCCAAGTGTGCGCGGTACTGAGGCGAGGATTTTCCTAGTTAAACCATTGTGGTTCCATGGAGTCTTAAGGTCAGCTTGGCTGAAACATTGCTGAGGTCTTCACCACCACGGTCAGTCGCCACTCTTGTGGATCAGAGGGCGATATGCTACCATACGGCTGGTTTGATACTAGGATGGCGCCGATTCCTAGTATTGATTTACTCCAGGTGGATCTCCGGGTGGAAACATCGGACTCCTTCTCAGTTTAGGAGGCCCTTTGAGAATGCCGAGACAATGAAACCCTCTTTACATCGCAGCTCCACACCCAGGAATCCCTCCTGGCCACGATGAGACGGCAAACCGTTTCGAGGGACATTTTTTATTACGGCTCAAAAATAATTGTCGAAAAAGAAAGAAACTACCTGTAACTGGTATTATACATGACATTCTTCTGTATAACGGTGTAATTATCGTTCATTACTTACCTATCGAATCATTTTGGTGAAGTCTGCTTCGTACAGTGTGTCATTAAGAGATGGACGTGAAATGAAGTTGAGGAGCTTGAGATCTTCATCAAAAATCTGAGCTGATAATAAACCTCCGTCATGGCACAGCATACGAGTTACCCAAGGCTAAGTTATCACTAAAGGAAGTCCTACAAAAGGTACATTGCTTCTCGTATTCTTGAAAAGAGCAAAGCCCATCAAATCGCTCTGGCGCACGAATCAGATGAGCGAAAATTCTTGTTTCTGTTACCGTAGTTACTGGTTGATTAGAAGATAACAGGTGACAAAATCAATGGTTGACAATGTTTAACATTTTGTTTTCTGCCTTCTATAATTTTCATGGCAGGTTACTAAGCGAAATACAACCACAACGTTGCTGAGATATTTGCAAAACTCTGGACCGCAGGTGTCTATGGTGGGGAACGAACGCGCTATTATCCTTTCCGGGGAGTAACGCGTTCACCACCATAGACACCTGCAGTTCAATGGTTGACCTTCAGCCATAGGATGTTAGAGCTCTAAGTCACCAAAAACGGGAAACTCCTACGTCAGTGTTCAGTTGCAACTATGGTGCTTTAAAAGTCACTGAAAACAATATTGTCCACGAAGGCGTCGTGTACCTACCCCGGAAGCCCGAATATGACATGATGATGGAGGTGGTTTCCGCATAGGTTCGTTCTCCACCTAGGCTTGCGATGGATATCGATGAAGAGCATCTGACAGCTGTTTATCAAGAACACAACTATCAAAAGATGCTGAAATTGGTTGGAACATTTGACTGTGCTTCGAAGAAAGAGTCTGTACTTAATCACTTCAGCGCAGCGGAAAAGCTAAAGAATCAATAAAGGGCACGCATTTATTTGGAGTAGTTAATAGCGCTAAAAAAATTACAGAACTTACGCTGGATAGTACTGGCAGACTACCATTGT
This sequence comes from Angiostrongylus costaricensis, assembly GCA_900624975.1. Lineage (NCBI taxonomy): Eukaryota > Metazoa > Nematoda > Chromadorea > Rhabditida > Metastrongylidae > Angiostrongylus > Angiostrongylus costaricensis. The sequence goes on from UYYA01004370.1 coordinate 23,806, forward strand.
TCTACTTGAACAACCTACAATCCCACACCCTACAGTTGCAGTATATACCCAAAAAATATGAAAAAAAAAACCCGTCGTGATTTTATACGAGATGAATATCGCCAATTTGTTACAACTTTTTATTTTCTGCCTTCTATAATTCCTATGGCAGGGTATTAAGCGTAATACAAACAAAGAGACAAGAGAAACGAAGGACCCGCATGGTGGGGTGGTGAACGCGTTACTACCCTGAAAGGACAATAGCACGTTCGTTCCCCACCGCAGACACCTGCGGTCTGGAGTTTTGCAAATATATCATCATTTTGCCGGACCAATAACATTTTAGTTTGGAATTATACGATTGCGTTACTAACACCACATTCGTTTTAAAGGCAAACCAAGATCATCAAATAAGGTTTACTACAAGAAGCTCACGCCTAAAGAAAGCTATAAAACTTTGACCTTAAGGAAGTTATGAATCACACCCAACTAAGCAAAAGTGATCAAGGTGAGTTATATACAATGCATTTTCTTTTAAGGTGCTTGTTTTCCACTATAAGACTTATTCGCTACACTTTATGTAATCGCTCGATAGCCTGTGGATACCAATACTGTAGACGGCGTCAACCAAAGAAAACCTTATTCCGTACTTAGAAGCATACAGAAAACCTTCTTTCAAACGAGTTAACTCATTGACTAAAAAACACAGAGATAGGCTCAACACTAGCTGCAACTTCCAATGAATGACAGTTATGTTACGGTATGGTTGACGATAACAAAATGCAGTAAGCAGTGGCATAAATGCCACGTGTGGCCTTAGAAAGAGAGCGCAAAGTCTCTGATTCTGTCGTATTCCCAATTTTTCAAGTCGTATAGTTAACAGAAAAAATTACCGCCTATTGACGAAAAACCATGAAGTCCATGAACACCATGGAATTGGATATGGCCTCATGCGGTAGCCAAGCAAAATTAGGCGTCATCGGACAAGTCTTACAAAATCAACTTAGATCCCCAGATGAATTTTAATAGAAAAGGTTCATAAAGTGAAAAAAACCGCAGAACTATGACACAAAGATAGTTTGCTACAATAATTCTATGAGTATGTCGTTTTCTTGTTCAGCAATCGCGAGGTTTTTAAACAGCATACATTTACTTCCATAAAAACACAATACAATACAACGCTAGCTGACGTTTCGGCAGTATCGCCTTCTTCAGAGCCGCTTTTTCGTGACTTCCAATGAGGAAGTTTAGAACAGCTGATTATAGTCGCATGTGGTTGACGACTCAGAGTCGTGTTCTTGGCTATCATTTCACTATGTTCACTGCCAGCCAAGTTTTGGGTTAGCAGTCATCGTCGTCGGAGTCGTCAGCCACATGCACCTATAATCAGCTGTTCTAAACTTCCTCATTGGAAGTCACAAAAAAGCGGCTCTGAAGAAGGCGATACTGCCGAAACGTCAGCTACTGTTGTATTGTATTGTGTTTTTTATGGAAGTAAATCTATGCTGTTTAAAAACCTCGCGATTGCTGAACAAGAAAACGACACATTCATATTCCAATGCCGAGGTTAATAGAAAGTCGATCTTGGGAATTCTATGAGTGTTTCTTTCACCTGGGTTGCATGACAATTTTGCGGTTGAAACGTTTAAGACTTGAACACTGAGTTTATTTATCTCCTCAGCCATTGTATGGAGGCATCCTGGAAAACGTGAAATGTACTTACCTCTAACAAAGAATGGTTGTTTGAAAACTAAGCCTAATAGTGAAACTCTGCCTGTGAAAACGAAGAGTTGTTAATAAATTCTAGTTAGTTAGTCAATAATCATAGTAAGAGCCAATTAAAGAAAGCGCTGTGAAGTTATAGAAGAGTCTTTAGGATTCACGACTGAAACAAATTGTTTACTTCGGCACATTCTAGGTGAGGTCGATTTGGCAAAATCAAGTAAAGGTTCTCGCCAACGCCGGCCATCCCTGAATGAACGAGCTGGCACTGCACTTGATTGGCCCACCGCAGAGATGTCTTCTCAAGAAAACAGTTGTATTTCTAAACGAATAATTCTTAATAATTACTTATATGAAGCAGTTCCTATTTGGTAAATCAATGTTGTTTTGTCTTATGTGGCCGTGAAGTTGCTTTACGCTTCATGCAATTAACTATTTCCGCCGAAGATGGATAGAAGAAGTCTGGTCGGAGGTACCAGAGAAAATCCATGAAATATTGAGATACTAGCAAAACTCAACACTTTAGTTTGGCTTCGAACTTGTGATTGGCCTTACTAGAGTATTATGTGCCATCCACCACTCCAGCTGATCTTCTTCCTTCGCCTTTCTTACAGCCATCCATCGGTCTTCGGCGTGCTATCCGTGAAAAAAGCAGGAGCAAATAAGGCTATAACATTGTGATTTCGACTGAAGCTACAGCTTAACCGAGTTCAGTGCCCATTTGTGATTCCCAGAACATTTCGGTCGAGCTCTGATTGCTGACAGCTCCGTAAGGCACCGAACTCAGTTATGCTGAAGCCGCAGTCGAAACCCACAATGGTTAACCCTTAACTACTGCCTGTTATGTTTCTATTCCCGTTGACGAGTGATTGCTGAAAGCACTGGTACTGTAAAAAAAAATAACTGGCTAAGAGAAAGGCGAAGTAAAGGCATCGATGATGAAGGAACTGACACGTGAGATCTCGCAAAGTAGCCCCTAATTCGAAGTCCGGCTGAAGTTCCAAGTTTCGCTCGTACCACACCATCCTTGCGGTTGCATTTCACATCGTACCCTACCTTAAAAAGGGAATAGGCAGTAAATAAAGGTTAAAACACTGTGACTGCGGTTTGCTGTTGGATATTTACTTGAGCTGGTAACTGTTTAATAATAGGTATCATAGCAGCACGAGTTAGTTCAACAGCCTAATAGCTTTTATAAGAGTTTCCAATACTAGTATCACCGATCAATATTTTTTATACTCCCTTCTCAGATATTATATTACACCACTGTGTATTTCTAGACAGTACCTAAGTACGAGTTCAGGATAGTGGGAGACATGAGCCCGCTAACCAACTGAATCATTTTCTTGGCTGATGGAAGCACTTTCAACTTGCTGCTAGGTGCACTGATTTTGTATTCTCCTTTCGCCACTTCTGATCTATATTTGTTGTCTTTTCGAAGAAGTTCCATTCTGTATTCGGGCATTATCGAATCATCACAGTCTTCTATATCTTCTATACTTTCTTCCTCACGAGGAGTGATTAAAAGAGCTAAAATGATGAGTGCAAATAATTCAGGAAACATATTTGGTCACTTACATTGTTGAAAAAAACCGAAGAGTTCAAAAAGAAGCCCATTGTAAGGTATCATCAGCATAAGCTGTCACTTCACAAGTAAACAGGAAATTGGAATAAGCCCTAACGAAGTTTCCAGTGGTCTCCATCACTCATTAGTTGTTCAATACGCTGTGCTGAATATAGGAATACGAAGAAACAATAGCTTTCATTTGTGAGACTATTTATATTTACCAATTTTGCAATGCAGTGAGATGTCCACAGGTGACTAGCCCGGTTCACGCATTAAGGTATTATGAAGTAGTTCAAAAAACTATTATAGATTCTAGATGCAAGTGGGTGATGTAAGTAGATTCTGCACAGAGTTTCTTTTTCTTCATAGTTTCTATGACTGCTAGCCGGCGACAACACAAGTATAAAGCGTTTTCGCACTTCACTTTCCCTCAGCTACTTCCCTAAATCATTCTTATTCTCTACATTACTCTGTGCCTCCTATGCCAATCACGTTGAGTATTCACCACGCATAGTTTTCCTTCATATCGCATAACAATCTTGCAATGTAAATTTCTCTATAAATTTTCCCATGCTAATAAGATAGAATTTCCATGTATACTTTCTGTTCTGATGAGTTCTCTTTGTAATGTCAAGCTACGCCATCCCGATCGGACGAATTTCCTCGTAATTTAACGATCAAAAATCAAAGATTCCGTTTTGCACCCCAAACAGTCGAGGATTAGGTGGGCCGGACATGTAATGCGTATGAATGACAACCGATGGACAAGAGCCGTTAGTGTCTGGATGCCTCGGGATGTCAAACGTACTGCAGGAAGACCACCAACCACCTCACCAAAAGCCCAAAAGAAAGGTGTGATGCTCAATGAGTCCCCAGAGGGAGCATAACCCACTGGTCTACTCTTACATGCGACAGGGAAAAATAGATTTACTGGCGCCCGCTCGAGTCACTCGACGATCAACGGAACCCGCAAGTGATACGGATGAGCCAGTTACATGCACAGAAAAATCGATAGAATCGATAACCCGTGAAGAAGAGTCAAACTATAAATAAAGGACAAAATTTTCGGGGTTGATCAATCCCTGAGGGATGTACCATGCATTCGATTTTATAAAACCTCGTTTGGAGGTGACTAAATGCATATCTGACCTTTACAATGACTCGCGGTGGCTTATCGATGGTATCGAGCCAGTGTTGCTATCCTCCCAGACAAGTCTGATACCAATTTGCCGACCCCGGAGGGGTGGAGGGCTTTGTGGGGAAGATTGCGCGGAGATCGATTCCATACGTTGCAGGGTGCCTCCGACCACTGCGGCAGTTGCGCTCTTAAAGAGGGATATGAGAACGTAATGTCAATATTTGAAAAAAGGCCCTTCTTCACAGGAATCTTTTTCGAGATCGATATCAATTATCTACATGTGAGCTTAAAGTGCTTTTCCAAAGTTTAAATAGGAACAAATATAGAACGATTAATCACTCTCCAGATCTATGAAACATTGGAAAGAGCGAAAAGAAAAAAAAACAGGAGACCAAGAAGAAAAAAAATCAAAGACAATGAATGGAAGCCTACCTTGTAATTCCTACCACGTTGGAGAGTCTCTTACGGCTCATTTCAAGAGAATTTTCAAGTGCTCAACATTATCGCCTGATATTTTCCAAGTCGTAGAGTGAATAACTCGTGTTATCGCCAGAATTTGTCCTTTTAGCGTGCTAAAGTTCTGTACAAGTTTTTGCTCACTCGAGGAACTCAAAGAGCTTCATGTTCATTCTTGGATCTTTGTGCCAAATTCTAACCGTCTAATCGAGATGCGAAATTCCGACCAACGACATCTCTCATTTCCCTAGGAAGTTAATACCTATTGAGACCGGAATACTGAAGCGATCTATGTGCGTATCTGGCCTGTATAACGAACTATGGTGGCTCATAGCTGCACCAGGTCAGTGTTATTACTCTCTTAGAAAGCTCTGGTACCCTTTATCTTTGCCGATCCAGAACGATGAAAGCAAGATGGGGTGGACTGAGAGCAGAATCGATTCAGCGACCAATCCAGTGTGTGTTGCAGAGCACCTCTAACCACTGCGCTAATCGTGCCCCATGTAGTTATCCTCTATCAGATGACGTTCGATGTATTGTATAAGGTATAGTATTCGGAACGATCTGTTACTCAAACACACATCTGATTTGAAGTGCACAACAGAGCGAAGAAACCTCGTCAGTATCGTTGGCGGCGGTAGTAGGCTGAACGCTGTCCGGAACGAATATTTACTTAATTGAGTTGAAATTCAAGTGATTTCAAATCCAAAAAAAAACAAATAAACAAAACGACAATGCGATGTAACAACCTATACACAAGCAGTGCAAAACCTTGCGAACTTAAAAGGCATCAAAAATGGGTATATAAATTCCTTTCTTCGGTTAATAAAATTATTAGTCGGTAACTTCAATAACTGATGATGACGATGACGAAGATGAGGAATGGCGCCGTGATTTTTTCTTCTTCTTTTTCTCTTTTTTTGACTTCCTCGACGATTTTCCTTTTTTCGATTTCTGTATAACATATTACAAGTACGATTTTCGTGAAATTTAGTATTAACGATTACAGAAATGCCATACGGTTTTCACAAAAGTCACCAAGACCCACCTTTAATTTGTGCTTTTTATGAACTTTCTGCCTTTTCTCCTCTTTCCGCCTGTCCAGTTCCTCCTTGAGATACTTCAGTACGGAAAACCCGGTTGTAGCTAAAGTATAACGTCAAAAAAGGGTGATTGCCCTTGTCAACCTAGCTTGATTTTGGTCAGTGACTTCAGATATTGGTGAAAATAGTGTCCAAAACGAAGCGAAATGTACAGAGAAGACATACTTTCACTAGTGCTAGGAGGTGGAGGTGGTCCAAAATCAACATCATCAGACACTATGTCCATCACAGTGACCGTTCTTTTCGGTTTCTCTTCTATCTTATTCATAGCTGGTTTTTCCGTACTTTTCTCCATCACTTCCCTCTTTGGTTCCACCGTTTCCATATTCTTCTCGGTAGCTTCCTCTTCATCCTCATCGTCGGTGTCACTCTCACTATCACTTTCGCCGAATATCACATCAAATATAGACCCGGGTGGCCGATCTAAGTCCTCTTCCTTAACTTCTCGCTGCTTCTCAGATTCTTCCTTTTCCCTGTGATGTTTCATTTCATGTGTTCTCCTGAAAAATTTGATTTAACCACAGTAATTGACACGAAAAATTCAAGAGAAGAAAAACGAGTCTTAAAAATCTCGAAAATACTGTACCGATAACGGTAACGTGATTCAAATCCCCTCTTTCAATCACAAAAGGTAAGCAACAAACAAGGTACAATATCTACTGCTTGTGAGTAACAGATAACGAAAAATGTTTATACCTGTGTGCCAACTCGCTAGCTGTTTGTGGTAAGCCCAAATTCAATAACGTCTCCTTTTTCGCACTTTTTTGTAAATGTGGTACGCCCACAATACCGCCATCTGGGAAAGGATTGGGAATGTTGAATCGCTTTGCGAGGACGTTGTGCGGATACCTAGAAATTGCGGAAATAATGAACTATGGTCTCTTTATTGACTGCCTATTCTCTTCCTGTTGCATGGCACTATGTGAAATACAATCACTGCTATAACGAGAATTGAGCAACACTCGGAACCTCAGATGAATTTCGAACCCTCCATTACGCTTACAGGACGGTCTCTTATTCCTTCGGTGTAGCATCAATCACCTGTCAACAGGGAACACAAATCTGCATCGAAACCAGTTAAGCTGAAGCTGCGTTCGAAACCACAATGCCTTAACTTTAATTTACTGCCTATTGTTTTTCCAAGGCTCGGTATTAAGTGAGATACAACTGCAAGGAGGCAGAAACGTAAAATAAAGGTTTCTTAACACTTTTATTTACTGCCTTTTTCTTCTTAATGGCAGAGTATGTTGTGAAATATAACTCGTATGAAGTGCTGAGATATTTGCAAAACTCCGGACCACAGGTGTATGCAGTGAGGAACGAACACGCGCTGTTGTCCTTACCGGGGAGCAGCGCACTTCACCACTACACCATCCGGGTCCTTCGCTTTGCATGTATCTCAGCTAGTTCTATCGATCTTTTTGCCATCAGCAATGACCCGTCAACGGGATTGATCTGGGGAGCCAATATCGGCATTGAACCCAGTTAAGCTGAGGCTTCGTTATATTCACAATCTTAACTCTTTTATTTACTGCCTTTTTCTTCTTAATGGCAGGGTATGTTGTGAAATATAACTCGTATGAAGTGCTGAGATATTTGCAAAACTCCGGACCACAGGTGTATGCAGTGAGGAACGAACACGCGCTGTTGTCCTTACCGGGGAGCAGCGCACTTCACCACTACACCATCCGGGTCCTTCGCTTTGCATATATCTCAGCTAGTTCTATCTAGCTAGTTTTGTAAATATCTCAGCACTTCATACGAGTTATAAAGGTTTCTGTTGGTATGGTGCATAGCATGTGAGCCCCTGGTAACGGTAATTGCGGGTTCGAGGTTCAGCTCAAGTCCTGAGTTTTGCTCATATCTTAACAACTTCGCGGTTATAATCTCTACAGTTCGTAAAGGTGATTAAACATTTTCATGAGCACGCTTAAATACTTTCTTCTGCAAACAGTGACTGCCTAGACGGACTTCGATAATGTGAACCAATAAAGGGATAACATCCAAGACCAATCAGTAGGCCAGAAAACGAACGCCAATATTAGTTTTAGTACATTTTTAAATAAATTTCCACACTATGTCCAAGCTGTCAAACATCGACTGCTACAAGATGCATGACACGCCAAAAAAGTATACCATATGAGATGAGTAAGTGAATAACACCCGTCCTTTATGAGCACCGAAGAGCGAGCATTTTAGTTTCCGACAACTATTCATGGATACTCTGCAAGTAAAATACGATGTTCGACGAGTTCCTACAGGAGACAGAAACCACCCGGCTACTCTTGCACGCGACGGTGTCAAATGAGACTTTATTAGCGCCCGCCTGAGCTAGCTAGTGTAGGTGATATGGCATACGTGAAAAATGTGAAAGATAACAATGCTCCCGTCTTTTTCATCCATCGTATTAATAAAACTTAATAACAGATTGAATTAAACAAGGCAAATTTAGCATCATATTCTTGGATGTCCAGTGCGATATAATATATGAGTCATAAGAGAGTATGACATCGACATTCTATTCCTGAGGCCTAACTCAAAGTAAAACAATGCATCGTCATCCTGCAAGAAACTTAGTCACAAGGCGCCAAAGCTTCTTTTTACCTATCAAAGCAGATGACCATCAGTGATTATAACATGGAAACGCTTGAAGCGGCTTTCATGGTACTCCAAAAAAAATTCGCTCAACTTGCAATACACTAGCCCAATATGATTTACGCAGGATTCCGCAAAACCCTTTGTGAGGTGGGTCATCAAGACATATTCACTTAAATGCACCACCTACCAGTCAAATGTTGTTCGTGTCTTCTCGCCAAACGTTTGCATTTTCACTGCTGCCATTTTATCGCCGTCATGTTTCTCGGACTAAAAAAGGTAAAAAAAACATCGAATTTACGATAACCCTAGTATAAATAACAAAGAGTTCAACTTTAGTTCAGTAAAAATAAGCACCTCCCAATGGTCTACGGCCTCATTATGGCTGGGAGGTGTTCCTGGGTGTTCGACGGCAATGTAAGGTGGAGAGATCCACCCCCGGCAGGGTCTCCCAAGCTGAGAAGTCAGGCATTTCAATCAGGAAGCCCAGCTAAAGATGAACTAGTACCAGGATTCGTCGCGGCCCTAGTACCAAACTAGTCGCATGGTGGCAAATTTCCTTCTGATCCACAACGGTAGCGAGTGCTTGTGGTGGTGACGACCAGGGGTAGATTTTGGTCTGGCTGATCTCGGGACTCCAGGGAACCACAATGGCTAAACCAGCAAAACTCCGCAAAAATGAAGTTTGTGCTGGGGACCGCACAACCATTGAGGACGTGCCATCCAATTTTCCAAGGAAATAAAAACAAGCATAAAGTTACCCGTAATAAGCACAACGATGCTGAGATATTTGCAAAACGCATACCACAGACCAAATTCGAACCCGTTAAGTGGGTCCAATGCCAACTTGTGCTCTCCAGATCATTCCCGTTGATGGATTATTGCATGGCACCGTTAGGGTAAAAATAAAAAAAACTATTTGAGTGAAAGGCAAGGCGAGGACCACAGTGGTGCAGTGGGTAACAGGTGACCCCAGGAAAGGGCAATCGAGGCTTCGTATCTAATCTAGGGTCTAAGTTTTGTAAATATCTTAGCACCAATGTGGTTGGATTTCACATAGTACCCAGCCGTGAAAAACAATAGGCAGGATATAAAAAACTACACATTACTCGCAATATTGGCAACAAAAGCTACACATTACTCGCAATATTGACAGCCTTGTTAGAGGTTGAAGGTGCTATTGGATATGAGGATGCGGTGTACTATGCATTTACGAGGCAGAATTCTCGAGGGTGAGAAAGAGTCTAGTGTTCGCACTCCAAATCGGATATAAATATTTGCTAGAAATTTCCACAAAAAAAACCTTGAGAAGCAAAGCATCAAGCGCTTCAAAAACGCTTGAAACCAGAATAATTCGCGAAGCCATGGAATCAAGGTGCCAATTTACGTAAATGCAGAGTCTATAAGATAGTTCAAATTAACTTACATGACCAGATAAACCCGTTTCCTTGGCAAACTTGTTCTGAAGCAACTCTTGAATCGGCATGGCCAAAGCTGATTTAGCTAACGGTAACGCCCTTGCTCGCACCTGGAAGTTTTTCAAAATTTTAGAAAGTGTTCTTCGTTGTAAAACGGTGGCATTAAAGTTCCTTATTTCTAGTATTGCTAGTGCACGTATTGTAGGAACACAGATACAGCGCCCTAGAAAACATACAAATTTACCTCAAGATATTCATGAAAGACACTAATAAGGCCACAACAAGCATCAACATAGCTTTTCTCAAAAACTCACCTCAGGCAGCATTCCTCTTTCTTCGGCAGTTAGTTTCGCTTCAAATTCCTTTTTTTCGGACTCCCACTCCCATACTGACAACTCTTTTGGTTGTGGAAACACTAAGCCTGAACAGAATTACAGTTGCAACTCGTATGTGGAGTACCTTACGTTCGCCATAATAACATGTTCCAAGCGTCTTGGACTATTTACAAAAATAACTCTAAGTTTGAAGAGAGGTAATGTATACATATAACCACACATTATCTTTTTTATTTTTTTATATGACCCGTCTTCACGTCTACTGTGCGGATCCCAGCACTCCCCAAATTTGATTTGTTTCCTCGCATCCACTGTCCACGACGATCTTCCAACCTTACGTGTAGCTTCGGTTGCTGCTTGAGGACTTCATTTCATCGTGAATGTCGTAGAATGCTGGTCGAGTAATTCTTCCTGAAGTCCTGAGACAGCCGGGCTGGGACGTTCCCATTTGGATTGCAGAGAGTGATTATTTCCCAGATAAATCCGGTTTCAATATATTATATAATATATATGGTTATACGCTTGACACTTGATACTTGAACGGCGCGTCCTCACAAGTTGTGCATGCCCCAGCATAGTCACCATTTTCGGGGATTTGATGGCTAAACCACTGTGGTTCCCTGGAATCCCGAGGACAACCTGGCCAAAGTCTGCCCCAGGTTGTCACCACGACAGGCAGTCGCAGCTCTTGTGGATCAGAGGGGGATTTGCCATTATGTGACTACTTTGATACCAGAACGCTGGTGGATCCTGGTACTGGTTCACTCTTAGCTAGGCTTCCTGATGGAAGCGTTGGACTCCTTCTCAATTTGGGAGGCCCTGCCGGAGGGACGAATCCCCCGTTGTACATCGCAGTCCGACACCCAAGAAAACCTTCCAGCCAGGATGAGGCGGTAAACAGTTGGAAGGATAGAGTATATAATATGTATAATATATAGTTATATAAGCATTACTACTACATATATTATATATAATCATATACCTCCCAACGGTTTACCTCCTCATCATAGCTGAGAGGTGTTCCTGGGTGTCGGACCGCGATGTGCAGCGGAGAGATTCATATCCCAGCAAGGCTTCCAAAGCTGAAGACTCCGGCGCTTCTATTACGAAACCCAGCTAAGAGTAAACCAATGTCGGGATCCACCACCGTCCTGGTATCAAACTAGGCGAATGGTGTAAATCTCCCTCTGATTCACATAGACGTCGACTGCCTGTGGTGGCAACGACCTGGGGCAGATTTTAGCCCGGCTGACCTCGGGACTCCAGGAAACCACAATGGATGAACCAGCAAGATTCAAAAAAACAAATAGAAATTATGCTAAGGTCTGCATGATCAGTAAAGATGGGCCATCCCAGTATCCAGATATGTAAAATATTACGCGCATATATTAAAAGGATAAAGCTCTCGGCGTTGATGGATCCCTGAGGGATGCGCCATGCATTCAACTTCATTGAGTATCTTTGGAGGTGATTGAATGCATATCTGGTCTTTACAATGACTCGCGGTGGCTTACCGATGTATCGAACCAGAGCTGCTATCCTCCCAGACAAGTCTGGTACCAATCTGCCGACCCTGGAGCGATGGAAGGCTTGGTGAGCCATGAGAGCGGGGATCGATTCCACGTGTTGATATATTTATTTATGCGATCTTATAAACTGATCTTCTTAAACTGACGCGAGGTTGGTACAGATCTTCGTTGTCGTTGTCGTTGTTTTTGATGTTATTGATCCATGGCTGACGTTTCGGCGACTTCGCCTTCCTCAGAGCTGTGATGTTACGTGCGGGACATCTGTACCAACCTCGCGTCAGCTTAAGAAGATCAGTTTATAAGATCACATAAATAAATATATCAACTATCTATGCCGAGGTTTATAGAAAGTCGGTCTTTCGAGTTATTAATATTCCACGTGTGTTGCAGTGGCGCCTCCAACCACTGCGCCACACGCGCCCTCGCGCATGTATTACGTAGATGTATTATAAAAATAGGAACCAAGAAGTGGTTTTCATCAGTATTCCTACACTTCAACATAACTGAAGATAGTCAAGGAAGCTTCAGCCGCTACCGAACAATTCTACTCAAGTTCATAAATTCCATGTAGCCTAACATGTTGGTAATGTTGAACATTCTATTGGTTCGACATCTGCATTCCAGCATCGCAATAGCGTGATCAATCAGTCAACATTCCACAACAATTAGTCGATGGAAACAACTAAGCTGATTTTACCTCTTCGTAAATACTTCAGAAACTCCTTGAACCGCGTCTGTTTTAGAGGTTCATCAGGGAATTCAACCCGATCCTGAAATCGAACATTGAAATAACCTTAAAAAACCGAATGATCCATGCGTAAAATGGACTGCATTCCAGAAGATTTCCACTGTACAAATGAAACGATGTGGTTAACAACAGACATTGCTTACATTGTTTAATTTGGTTGTTTCCCGGAACCGGAGCGACATATAAACTTTAGATGGCAAAACAGTAAAAGAATGTGAACGCTTTTTATTTACTGCCTATTATTATATTTTATGGCAAGGCATGATGTTAAACATAACCGCTATGATGCTAAGATATTTGCAAAACTTGGACCCCAGACCACAGCTATCCACGATTACACCTTTTAGGGGCTTACGTGTTGCACAAGGCACCACTGATGCCCTTGCTTTGCTTTTCCTTCTCTTAGACTTTTTAACCTAACGGTGGTATCAGCGAATAGAAGGCATTAGATGAAAAGTTACAATTTATGATTTCTACTACAGACTCAGCTTAACTAGGTTCAATTTCAATTTGTGGTACCCAGATTATTCCCATTAAACAGGTGACTGCTGATGCCACCGTTACCTCGAAAACTGGCTGAGAAAAAGGCAGAGCTACGGCCTCAGTGTGTCGTGCATAACAAGTGAGCACCAGAAAGAGTAATCGCCGCTCGATGTGGCCTCGGGCCCAATTTGGAAAATACCTCGGCATCATAGCGCTTGCATGTGAAGTTTACTTTACTTTACAAAGCAGATCTACTAGCACATACAAATATTTCTTAACATCAACACCACGAGCGACATTGGATGAAAAGAAAGAACAAGCTGCGATCATTACTTAATGTCATAAGCTTGCATATGTATATATATATATATATATATATATGTTTGTCAAAACGATGGCGCCGATAGTACAGTGGTGGTGGTGCCGATCATCACGAGTACGGTGCTGGTTCGAGTCCGGTTGGCCGTCACTACGTCTCTTATCCCTATAGAGCTCAGGAAATTGGTACCGAACAAATCCGAGAAAAAATCATTGTGCAAACCAAGTGTAAACGCTCTAGTCCCACTATCCCAGAACTCCATCGAGAATCGACTGAGCATTCTACGACATTCATGATGACAGGAAAGTTTTCACGCAGCAGCTGAAGCCACATGCAAAAAGTTGGGAGGCCTTCGTGTATGACAGATGCAAGGAAACAAGTCAAGTATAGGAAGTGCAGGGTCCACACAGTAGATGTGAAAGAAAGGTCGTACAAAAATATGTAAAAGTGATAAAGATTTTTTCGGCGAAATTTATTGGATTACTATTTCACCCATACCTTGTTTCTCCGTTCCTCTCCAGCATCTCTTTCCCGTTGATCCCATCGACTACGATGTTGCTCTAGACGTTTTCGATCCTTGTCGCTCACTATTTCCATGACCGATACGCGATTTTCGCCCAATAGCCTTAATTGGTAGACCAGATGATTTTCTTCATCGAAATAAAATTTTTCCCTATGGACCTACCATTTCTTCACTAGCTTTCTACGTATGATTTCAAAACTAAGTGAGGACATTGCCATAATTCTGAGATACTTGCAAAACTCCGGACCGTAGGTGACTGCGGTAGGATAGAACTAGCTGATAGACAGGCGAAACGAAGGACCCGCGTGAAGTGGTGGTGAACGCGTTAGCCCCGGAAAGAGTGATACCGCGTTCGCTGCCCACCACAAACACCTGCGGTCCGGAGTTTTGCAAATATCTCAGAATTACAGAAGTTATATTTCGCAATATACCCTGCCATTAAAAAGAATAGGCAGTAAATAAAAAGGTTAAGATAAGTGAGAACAGTTGTTCTGTTCATTGTCCTCTTGTCTTCTAAATGCTTGTTTTATGCATCTACGAGTATTAATGTACTTAAAAGTCAGACAGAGCTAAATTTTTTCAACAAGCTATTAGCCATTCACTATAAAAAAATTTACTTCGCTCTCTGTATGGCTGTCAATGTTTTCATAGCATCCTGCAGTGCAGATGGCAGTTTGGCCGAGTCCAATGGCTTAGGACGGTGCGCAGGTCGGAAATTAGGTGGCAGTTTCGGTGGAGCGTAAAACTTACGTGGATTCAAACGCTAAAAGAATCGGTGGAAACCTTGTCAATGATTTCCTAATAGCAAATGGAAATATTTTTCAAAAAGAATATAAACTTACTTTATTTGACATAACAAAGGTACAATCGACACTAGGTCTTCCTTCTCCTGAAGTTCCTGGAGCATCCAATGCAAAATCAAACTGATTCAGGTCATAGTTGGAATAAATATTTTCGTCTTCATCTTCAAATGCTCCAACACCAAAGGCCTGAAAACCTGCCTCAGTCTTAAACCATTCTGTGAGGAGAATCGGTTTATAAGTGATAACACTGATTAGTCTTCAGCTGCTATAAGATTGATAGAAACGAAAACAGACCGAAGTTAAATTGACAATGTGGTCTAAAGTGAGAGAAAATATAAAACGGAAACTAATTTGGAACTACCATAAAGATTACGGCAAGCATGCAAACGAAGCCTAAGCATTTTCAATACCAAGAAAAGATCCTCATTCGTTGAGCTATTACAACCAAAGCAATCATCCTTGTTCAAAATCAACATTCATCGTAAAAGAAGCGAAGCTAGACCACAGTTTTACCGTGTTCTTGAAGGGTACCGAAAAGAGAATTTCACCAAACATTTTTCTAATTCTAATTCGGTTCTGGTCTCACCTGTCCTCTAATACCTCGACTTTTAGCGTTAGTCTTGAATGCGGATGCCCTGAGTCCGTACCCTTCATCGAGCACCGATGATACAGTCATTGCTTCATAACCAAGACCATGAACACCTTCGACGGACCGTAGCCGAGTCACCAGTACGTCATCGGTAGCGGTGTCATATCCATTAGGTGCGGTTGCTTGTATTTGCTCAGCATCCACATCATCAACTTAAATACTGTCATGATATTATTGTTGAAGTTAGTGATACTCTAGTGTTTCGTCTGATTAAGAACACATTGTATTGCACCCTTTGCCATTGACACGTAGCATGCAAAGAACCATAATGAATTTTGATCCTGTTCTACCGTATAGCCTTTAAGCAACGAGTAACTCCGTCAAACACCAGTAAGCCCACACATCCCCGTTAAGCAGCACAGCTACATAGTCTTCTGCATTTTCTGATTAAAGCGATCAAAGGCATCAAAATTTTTGTACAATGCCCCTTCCTTCTGTTCTAGTCGAGAAACAAGCTACGGATAACTCACAAAGCTCTGCGGTTACACAACTCAACTCTTAATTAGAATTGGAGATCGAATTTTCGAATTCTTCGCAACTTAAAAATCTTGCTTTAGGGTCAATCTCAGCTCTAAATCGTAGCTCGACACCCAGGAACATCGCTGGTCACATCACAATGCGGCGGTAAACACTATTGGAGAAAAAATTAAAAGATATCACAAAATATTTACATTAATATGATAACAAGTGGTAGACTGGTTCAATGCAGAAAAATTTGAGAGAGAGGAAAACTCAACCTAAGATTAGCATCTTAATCATGGTTTGAACAACTGAGATTCACTTCATCATGCCACCCAAGCTCAAAAGTCTCACTCGGAAACTACACCAATAGTAAATCTAGTAAGGTTGTAAATGTTTTGCTGATCCACACAGAACGACAATAACGAGAAAATTAAGACTTTTCAAAGCTTCCAGATATGATCCGCTCATAATTTAAGGAATCCCAAGATAGCCACTTTCGAAACTAGGTGGCGTGCTCTAGTAGGTTGCGATTAAGGGATTCAACGCACCAAAAGCCACCATTTACTAAAAATATGGTGCCTTTCATACCTCTTAAACTGTAAATCCAAGCTGTTTTTCTTTGGAAGAGTAAGAAAAGAAACTCACTTTTCCCTTTCGATTTAGCTGTCAGCAACCCTACTCCACGTCCTTCACGCCAACCCATTGCTCGAAGCATGCGCTTTCCTATTGAATCCCTATAATAGACAGTTTTAAACAAAAACAAAACACTCATATGGATTCTTGCCTGCCAAACCAACTCGTTGTAATTAACGCCCATAATTCTACACATCAATATCAAAATCACGACAAAGTATCCTTCAACTTAATGAGTACGAAACACGACGAACCAAAAACCATTAACGTTGATTGTGCTTCAGCTTGAATAACATTTAATTATAATAGTTGGTCTTTAGATCAAAACAGCAGGGACATAAATCAGAATAGCAAGGATACCTAACCCTTACCTCACTGGTTTGATAATACTTTCCAAATGTTGTACCATAGCAGAAGCGCTTGTCACATCATGCTCCCAAGCCATTCGCTTTTCAGCTTTTCGCTCCATAGTGAAATCCTCGGCCGTACGAATTCGACGTGCACCAATCCCAAACTCTCCTAGATCCTACAATAAGGCACTAAATACTACCAATATGCTTCCCCATTAAGGCGATAAAAGAAACTATGTATTCTTTCTTTGATGAGCTTACACGAGGTTGATAATTATGTTTATTTTCGGCTAACGTTTCGACGTCCTCGTCTTCCTCAGAGTCGATGGTCCTCGCTTGTTATTCGTCTCGACGTGGCAGTTTCGCCTTCGTGTCGAGTCAGGTTTTCTTCAGTGAGCCATCTCCTCGAATGGGGCATCCTTACTCAGTGATGTCCTTTTATATACGATGCTGATGGTGGATATAATGATAATGTCCGAAGATAACAACTTGTTTTTCTTCCGGACATAATCATAATTACATAATTACTATTAACAATTACTATTATTGCTATAATTCCCACGACCGACTTTCTATTAACCTCGGCATTGATCAAGTAATTCTTCGTATTTTTGTTGAGCAAACGCGAGGTGTTATTATTCCTCATTCACGAATAAGCTGACGTTTCGGCGGATTTCGCCTTCCTCAGAGCCTGGAAAGGTCAAGTTGATAGCAATATACACGACCAGACGCCTCCATAACCAAACAAAGGAACTCTAAACTCTGACTATGCGTTTAACAATTCGAAACATTTGTCCATTTCCTCTTGTGTTGAGCAACGGACAAAGCAGTCGTCAACGCAGCTAATGATAGGTCTAACCTTGAATAGTGATGGATCGGTAGACGCAAGATAACGCACAGTCAGAGTATATCAAGTTCACCCGAGAAAAGCCGAAAGAAAAATGGCTTCCATTTTTGAACGTACAAATTCACCTATCAGAAAATGGCTACATTACAAAGTGGTACCGAAAGCCAAGTAGTAAAAACATCTTGGTTCATTACCTCTCCTCTAACCCCTCTCACACGAAAAGGGCGCTTATAAGAAACATGTTTCGAACAGTAACCAACGTGTGCACGGGAAGAGAGCAGAGAGAGGAGTCCCGGAACTTGGCACGGCAAATAGCCGTTTCTAATGGCTACGAAACTGTAGCTCAGAATAGGTGTAGAGGAAATCGTAGGCTTCCAAACAACATCTCTTGCGATAGAAGGGTCCCGTTTATCCTACCCTTCATCTCAAATGATATAAATACAGCAATAAAACGCTGCTTAAGAAGGGCGGGCTTAGAGAATTCGGTAAGCGTAGTTGAAATACCACCGAGTAATCTTAAGCGCCAGCTAGTTCGTAACCGCCTATATGACCGTCTATGTGCAACTCAAAATTGCATAATTTGCCCCAGTGGTAGAGACGGTGATTGCATGAGCTCGGGTATAGTTTATCTGATCTCCTGTAAAACGTGCGGTGACGAATACATTGGCGAAACGGGTAGACCCCTCTGTGTCCGCATGAAAGAACACCTAGCCGGCAAAAATAGACCAAATACCCCGCTAGGCACGCATAGGACCCAGAGACATAACGGGGACGACTTCGAAGTATGTGTCACGATCCTCGCACGCGAATCAAGAACACGGGCGCGAGAAACTCTCGAGGCNGATATAAATACAGCAATAAAACGCTGCTTAAGAAGGGCGGGCTTAGAGAATTCGGTAAGCGTAGTTGAAATACCACCGAGTAATCTTAAGCGCCAGCTAGTTCGTAACCGCCTATATGACCGTCTATGTGCAACTCAAAATTGCATAATTTGCCCCAGTGGTAGAGACGGTGATTGCATGAGCTCGGGTATAGTTTATCTGATCTCCTGTAAAACGTGCGGTGACGAATACATTGGCGAAACGGGTAGACCCCTCTGTGTCCGCATGAAAGAACACCTAGCCGGCAAAAATAGACCAAATACCCCGCTAGGCACGCATAGGACCCAGAGACATAACGGGGACGACTTCGAAGTATGTGTCACGATCCTCGCACGCGAATCAAGAACACGGGCGCGAGAAACTCTCGAGGCACTCTGGATTAGTTCCAGAAATCCGAAAATGAACCGCAGGTAAGAATGCCTCATTATCACGCGTGATATAGGGGCAGTATATAAAATTGCTTTTCTGATGTGAGGGGCACATTACGCTTCCATGTGATTTCTGTGCGGTTGGTCTCTACGCGACATACTTAGTGGAAACCTTATAGGAAGCAGTGAGTTTGCAAAGCTGTGTTCAAAGTGATTGAAATCTTGGTTTGGGGTTTCTTTATTTGGTTATGGAGGCGTCTGGCCGAGTAGATTGCTATCAACTTGACCTTTCCAGGCTCTGAGGAAGGCGAAATCCGCCGAAACGTCAGCTTAATCGTGAACAAAGAATAGTAACACCTCGCGTTTGCTCAACAAAAATACGAAAAAAATTACTTGATCAATGCCGAGGTTAACAGAAAGTCGGTCGTGGCAGTTACTAATAATATAAATACTAATATTATATTAATATTAATATAATATACCATCAATATTAATAATATTAATATTATCGATAATTATATCGTAATATTATTATCGTATTAATGTTATCGACGTAGTAATATTTAATATTAATATCGACCATCAGCATCGTGTATAAAAGGGCATCACTGAGTAAGGATGCCTCATTCGAGGAGATGGCTCACTGAAGAAGACCTAACTCGACACGAAGGCGAAGCTGCCACATCGAGACGAATAACAAGCGAGGACCATCGACTCGGATCACCGGCTCTGAGGAAGACGAAGACCTCGAAACGTTAGCCGAAAATAAACATTATTATCAACCTCGTGTAAGCACATGAAAGAAAAAATACATAAAAGAAACATAGTTGTGAGGATAAAGGATAAAGGACAAGGCTCTCTGCGTTGATCAACCCCTGACGGATGCGCCATGCATTCGACTTCATTAAGTGTCGCTGGAGGTGATTGAATGCATATCTGCCCTTACAATGACTCGCGGTGGCCTACCGATGTATCGAGCCAGTGCTGCTATCCTCGTAGACAAGTCTAGTACCAATTTGCTGGCCCCGGAGTGATGGAAGGCTTGGTGAGCCACGGACGCAGAGATCGATTCCACGTGTGTGCTGCAGGCCGCCTCCAACCGCTGAGCCACACGCGCCCCCATAGTTTTGAGGTAACTCAGAAAAGCAACAATGATAAAACTCAGAAGTCATCACACTCATCTAATCGATACGAGCTAAAAGCCTATTTCGGCCCTCATAGGTTTGCTGCGATTATTCATTTCAACGATGATGAACTCTATCCAGAAAACAATAAACAGTGTTACTTTTCGCTAAATGCTGAGAGTCCATATTAGCAAAGTGTTCTCTCTACCAAATAAAAAATATTTCCCTATGAGAAATTTTTCTACTTCAACACATCAATTGAGATCGAATATGTGAAAGCTGTCATAACCTCATCATCCATAAGATCTTCAGCTCTTTGCTGAAATTTGGCGGCTCGTTGGTCCCGTGATGAACGAAATTCTTGAGGTGTCCACCCTTGAAATTCACAATTTACAAATAAAACGAAGCAACACAAATGAAACAATCTGCAAGAATAATTTGTGAACTTCGCTAACCATCTTTGCTGCCAACAGTGTTGTAGTATCCAGCTGAGAAACCGCCAGTAAACGCACCATGGAACCTGCAGGGTTAAATTATACGGTGACAGAGCAAACAGGATTACATTATAAAACACATGGAGTTCAGAAGAAAACAGTCTCATTAAAATATCCTGTAATACCGGTGATTGCAAATTTGTCGAATAATCAAAAAAAATTGAAACATTCTCTAATTCTGTTAATACGCGCGTTTAGTTTGCACACAGACTTGTGAAAGATAGATTTCTTCGCGAATTCCAAGAACGCGATAGCAGAACCATGATAAACTCACATATCCACACTGCAATGCAACAATTATGCCATTGCAGTAGCACGTTGCTAATGAAAAAAAAAGCATTTAGTGTAAGAAAAGATATCCTGCTAGGGTTTGACAACACCAAAAACGTTTACTTAACCACTATCACCTTTCCGCACCATCTTTCTCTAGGTAAAGTATTACTTTCAAAACTCTAAGGACAATGGTAGCGGGTGGATAGCACATATTAGTGATGCCGACCGCCACGAGCATGTGCTGGCTCAACCCCACCCTGGGCTCACCAAGCCCCTCATCCGTCAAGGGCGCCAAAAGTCTATCCCAGTATCAAAAGGCTGTTCGTGGTACGGTAAAAAAAAAGTGGTGGCAAAGAATCCAACTCATTGATTCAACACTTAAACAATCGAGCACTCCAAATTTTAATACTCAACATACATATTCATCGCGCAAGACACCACAACTCACTCTCTGCAATCCAAATAGGAACGCTTTTGCCCGGATATCTCAGGACACCAGTGAGAATTGACTCGAGCAGGCATTCGACGACACTCACTATGAAATGAAAATCCTCAAGCAGCGGCCGAAGCTACACGTAAAAGTTGGAAGACCTTAGTGGATGATGGATGAGAGGAAACGAATCGAATCTAAGTGCTGAGATCCTCACAGTAGACATAAAGACGGGTCGTAGAATAAGGAAATAAAACGACAATGGTAAAACTACGAATATTCTAGGTATTAGACTCTTGGAGGCAGTCCATCAACACGCCTTCTGAACAACAGGTGGGTCGTGAATGACGGAATTGCTGTCTTGAGCATATGAATACGCCTGCTAGAAATTATTGTAGTGATTCGATTCACGCCACGAACGATTTGTCTTGAGCCGATTCATGACGAACAGCTAAGTTGAGAAAAAGCTGTTCCAGCATAACAGTTCAGACCGCACAATAACTTCATTTTTAGGGAAACGAACATAGTGAGTTGCCTACTTTCATGATAAAAACTCATGCATGGAATAGAAGGATATGGTAGAACGCGTCTAAAAGGTACAAAACACAGGTCCAGAACAAGGACACAAATATTACGCATCTCCTCATTTCTTGTTTTATAGCAAACTGAACAGTTGCTACTAAAACATGGAAACCGGTCAGCGAGGATGACGTCGTGGGTAACGGTCTACCATTATTAACGTTGCAGAAACAAATGAATATAGGTATTTGTACATTTCAGAGTATAATGCAAGACTTAGTAATAACACCACCTAGCAATACCTAGGAGCGGTAACCACAAGTGTAAATTATCAAACGCCTCTATTGACAACCTTCAATTCAGTACAATCTGCAAAGCAAACTAACCTTCGTCTTCCCTGCTCATCAGTGACAATCTGATCCTGTATACCAGCAGGCTTCCTTGAAATTGCACTTTCTTAAACATAAAGGTTATTCAGTCGTTCAGGGCTTCCCGCCAACAATTAACTATCAATATTTTATGAATTCAGAACTCGATAAACTCGAGGGACTGTCATGAACAAATGCAGAAATTCTCATCCGATCTTCCTAACGACACTAGTAATAGTTCGAATTTAAATTAAAAACAACTAAAACACCAGGAAATAACTTTGTCAACAACTACTAATCTTATGAATCTCGTAAAAGTCATTACGAAAATCTCACTCTCTTCATCTTCTAATTCTTCAAACTCTGTTCCATAAACTGCTAACAACTCCTCGCTAGACATTCTGAACACCATCGGCCTCCTATTTCAAGTATTATGAGTATATTTCAGGAAGATACAGCTGGATATGCCCATTTACGGAAGGAATAGAAAGTAAGCACGATTTATTGAACACTGATCTATGATAAGTAACACTTTTATCTACAAATCTTAAACCAGCAAGCACAGACACCAGTGACAACCAGCACATTACCGCATTGGAGCATTGTCTACATGCAAAACCTTATATATTATCACTTATTCACTTTGTTGAAGTACTCTTTGCTGTCTTTAACACCTGGCTTGATAGTTGGTGAATCATCATGCCAGTCAGCAGGGCAAACCTAAACAAACACCTTTCAACAGATAGCACTGAACCGAACACTTCTACGAAGTGTAAACCCTCGGTTTAATGAAGTGTACAGCGTTCTTAAATGAACGCGGTAAGTTAGGTGATAACGATATTTAATACTTACCTGGATACTTAGATGGTGCTTCTTCAACGAATGTGCGGGCCCCAACATAATCTCCATTCCTCGGAGATTACTGGTCTAGCCATTGTGGTTCCCTGGAGCCCCGACGTCAGCCTAGCCAAAGTTTGCCTCAGGTCCTCACACAACAGACAGTCGCCGCTCTTGCGGATAAAAGGGAGGTTTGTCTCTATGCGACTACCTTGATAACAGGACGGTGCTGGATCCTCGTATTCATCCACCTCTAGTTGGGCTTCCTTATGGAAACTCGACAACAACGAACACCTCTCAGCCAAGATGAGGCAGTAAACCGGTGGAAGGAATGACATTTAGTAGGAACAAAAAAAACTATATGTTAAGCAACAGACTGGAAAAAAAATTAAGTGAATCTTTTCACACCAATTTACACATCGTGTAAAAGAAACTGGAAAGCTAAACATAACAACGCTTCGGAGCTCTTATATAAAACGAATATTGTTCAAATCCTCAACCTATAGTGAACAAGAATTTGTTTATAGCCCACCTCTCCGTGCTTTTCCACATACTGGAATGCTTTAAGTGTACGCAATGCCTCATCAACAGACCGACCAACGGGCAAATCATTACATACGGTGTGACGTACTACGCCTTCTGGATCGATGAGAAATAGACCACGGAATGATACACCAGCTTCCTGAAATAAACTATGTAAATAATTAAGTCATAACTCCTCGAACGCAATGAACAAGTCCTCAACCAGACCTCATCGAGTACTCCAAAGTTTCTCGCAATTTTTTTGTTGAAATCAGCTAGAATAGGTATATCCATCTCACCGAGGCCTCCATCTTTACGTGGAGTCTGAGTCCATGCCAGGTGTGAGAAATGGGAGTCACATGAACATGCCACTACCTGAAAACAAACACTATTAGTGAAACCACCTTATGTTTTTCATATATGCGAAATTTAGATCGTAAAATCTGAGAAAAGGGCGAAAAAATCCAAAAGACATCTTCATGTCACAACTTATTTAACTCAACCTATTCTCTAGTCGTTATCCACCCAATTTCTCCCATATTGCTAAGATATTAGAACATCGTAGTATAGTAACAGATATATAAAATCACATTCACGCAATAAACACTCTTTAGAATCGTGTTAACTCACTTCACATCCTAATGCGCGAAAATCCTTCGCGCGATCGCCGAACGCGATAATTTCCGTTGGGCAAACGAATGTGAAATCTAGGGGATAGAAAAAGAACAGCAACCACTTCCCGCTAAAGTCCTTGGAAGAAATAGCCTAAACTATCAATTTAAAGTTTCCATTTTATAAGCACCAATGCCTCATAGAAGACCTTATCCATAATAATGTTTTGTGGTCAACCGGAATTTTTGCAGCAGAAATGTCTTTTGATTCCCACTATTCCTTGAACATTAGAACCTCAGCAACTACACAGCTGATTATCAGCACTGATTTTCAAGAATTTACAAAACATTATTTGACTATCGAATTCAATATATAATCAGCAATAAATAAGTAATAATGGTGAACACCTTAAAATCCCCATCGACGACTGCTGTACCCTCAAAATCAGGTACTTTACACTTCGGTCCAAGTGGTCGAACCGCTTTCAGTGCTGCGGTGATCGAAAGTTGACGTGCAGAACGAAGACCAAGTGCTGATCGTGAGGAGCCTCGAAGAACACTACGTATCATTCTGAAAAAGCGATACATATCATAGTCTTAAGAATCACACTAAAGCAACTATAACGAGAAAGCAGCAAAGTCTAATGCGTCCAGCTAAATTCTAGGAGAACCGTCATATGAACCCATGAATGAAAATTAGACGAACCGCAAACCTATCCTTATCGCAAGCATAGAAACGATCGCTCCTTCCAAATTTAACTTCAATTTCTGACTTTGCCTTTAAAAATTAAAAAAAAAAACAAGAAAACAACTATATACGTACATGCATGTATGTACACATATATATATATATATGTATACATATACATAATTGACACTTAATATTTGGACGGCCCGTCCTTACTGGTTGTACGGGCCCCAGCATAATCACCATTTATCTGAGAATTGCTGGCTAAGCGGTTCCTTGGAATCCCAAGGTCAGCCTGGCCAAAGTCTATGCCAGGTCTTCACCACCGCGGACAGTCGCAGCCTTTGTGGATCGGAGGGAGATTTGCCACAGTGCAACTTCGATACCAAGACGGTGGTGGACCCTGGTATTGGTTTACTCCTAGCTAGGCTTCCTGATGGAAACGCCGGACTCTTTGTCAGCTTGGGAGACCCTGCCGGGATGACGAATCCCCTCGCTGTAGATTGTAGCCCGACACCAAGGAACACCTTCCAGCCACGATGAGGCGGTAAACCGTTGGAATGTCTATATATATACATATATATGTATATATACACACATGTGTGTATATACATACATGTGTATATATATACACATGTGTACATATATATACATGCATATGCATATATATATATATATATATATGACCACTTATGTGTACGCGTACATATATCCACGTATGTATGCGTGTATATATATATATATGTATATACATATATATATATATATATACATATGTATATAATGACATGATGTGATTTGATATAATTTTGACGCCGATAGCTTAGTGGTAGATGATGTCGCTTAATATGTTCAATTCCCAAGCCAATCATTCACTTCCTCCAATAAACAAAATCTGGTATTCTGTGATGATCATCCCAACATCGAAAGGTTTCAACATCGTCTCCGGATCAACAGGTAGGAAAACCGCGCAAAGCAATCGCTGCTGAAAAGGTACTTCCCTAGGATCCACATCGCAGTGGAGATCTGGACACGCCCTTGCAATGTTAAATCAGGACTCCAGGAAGGATCAAATTGCTCAACAAGCAACTGGCCAGCCTGTGCCCCGCACACTGGATGCTCCCGCCTATGACGTCAGCCGGTGAGGCGACTGATGAGCAGTCATAAAATCTTGGGCTACCCAGAACGTTACTGGAACCGGATCTGACGAACACACGTACGACACGCCATGGAAATTGTCTTTTACTCTGCATGTATAGTGCTAGAACACTCTCCTCAGACACTGATCTCCACGCCTTTTTTGAAGCCACAGGCCGCATAGAATTCCAGTGATCGCACTACATGAAACAAAAAGCAGGAAGACCGACATAAGCTAACTACACAACGGGACCCTTCTCATTCGCAGAGAAAAGTCCCATTACCAAATGTCGGTGGCGTGGGCTTTTTCGTCCACCCGTGCATTGCCCATCTCGTCAACTCGTACGGAAACCTCTCCACCGACATGGTCGTCCTCTGTCTTCAACAGACGCGTCATAAGAAGATCATAATCACCAACTGCTACTTACCTACTGATGCAGCTAATGAGTACGAACTAAATGTCTTCTAGAAGTTGGTGAAAGTTATCCGCAACGATGATACGTATTATAGATTTGTTATCGGAGACTTCAAAACCAGAATAGAAAAGTCGAACGAGAGCGAATACAGGATCGGAAATTTAGTATGAGAAAAAATTGAGAGCGGAAACCGCCTTGCAGGAATTCTGTCTACAGCACGTCTCTTACACTGAAACTCGTTTTTCCAGAGGAAAGAAAGTCACCGCTAGACATGAGAGTCTTCTAACGGCACGACTCCTGCGGAAATCGATCATATTTTTTGACAAACAAAACACGACGCCATTTTGACGCATAGGTTATGCCGTTATTCTGCACTAGTTCCGATCACTGCCTTCTTCGCCCGAAGATTCGATTCAGCCATAAGCTGGAAAGCGATTTAAGTTATCGACCACGAGAAAAAGTTTACCTGTATTTGATCAGGACATTCTGAATGAAATCCTATCCAAACGTGACTAGCAAATTAAGGGAGAGACGATTGAAGACAACGAGCTGCTTTTCGAAGAACTTAGGAGTTGTTCCAAATACGCGAATTCGTCTGTTCCCAAAGCAAGAAGATCGGATCGCCTCTCCATTACCACTATTGAGGTTCTCGAGAGAAGGAAACTGAAGCACGATGCTACTGCAACACGTCTAACACGGCTAGTAATAAATACCAGCTGCAGAAAAGCTTCGGGAAGATCTAAATCGGTACAGACAGAAGAAACTACTAGAACCAGCAGAGAAAAAACCGATCAGATCAAACTGGATGGTTTCCTGATTGCAGAGACCACCTCGTACGCACGTCTTGGACGATCAATGAATATGGAAGACAAGATGAAAGAAGAATTGGCTAGAAAACGAAAGCAGCCTGCGCCTCATTCGGGCCTTCAAGAGAAGCCGCCGATCAACTGAAGGACGTGAAAATCAGAGCTCACCTTTCGGACTCAGCGGTCTTCCCAGTATATTACGAAACATAGGCTAATACTTCAGCCACGTCAACAATACTGGGCACTATTCACAGAGCACCGCTTTTTGAAATATAACCGGCACGCTCAATATGCACCCGGAACTGGAAGCTCTTACCTTTCAAACCCTATCCATCTTCGTGATTTAGGAGAATATATATCGATAGCGAAATATTGATGGGCCGGTTACATGAGAAGAACAGACGACAGTTGGACGAAAAGAATTACAGAGTGGGCTCCACGAGTATGCAGGCGCCTCCGAGTACGGCCACTTACACGTTGGACGGACATGTTCGTAACCAAAGTTAGTCGGCTGTACTCACAGCTGCAGTTATTTTACAGATCACGGTATCAGACTCGCACGCGCCACCATGCTCGAATAAAACTACAGTTATGGACGACGATTGCGAGGGGAAGAAACGAATGACAAATGTGCTGGGGTCCGCACAACTCGTGAAGATGGACCACCCAAGTATCCAAGTAAAGAAGCCCCGCCATCGCATCTACTGTGCTGGTCTCTGCACTTCTTGCATTCGATTCGTTTACCTCGCATCTATCGTCCGCAAAGG
This sequence comes from Angiostrongylus costaricensis, assembly GCA_900624975.1. Taxonomy (NCBI): domain Eukaryota; kingdom Metazoa; phylum Nematoda; class Chromadorea; order Rhabditida; family Metastrongylidae; genus Angiostrongylus; species Angiostrongylus costaricensis. The sequence goes on from UYYA01004370.1 coordinate 51,706, forward strand.
TCTACGAATACTTCATGTATTGTTTCACTGCTTCTTGGTCATTTCGTCCTCTATTCCTGCCGCAGAATGCTGGTCGAGTCGATTCTATTTGCATCCTGAAGATTGTTGAACTAAGGTGTTCCCATGTGGACTAGAGAAGAACGTTGGAAAGAGGATCGAGCTAGCACCATGCTTCGTGGTGGACCACGTCATTAACGACTGCGCTATCCTTCGTTCCCCTTGTTGTACTTATATGGCCTAAAGTATAAAGCACTTGGCATTGATCACTACCTGAAGGCGCGCCATGCATTCTTCATGAAAAACAACACAAGTGATTGAATGGATATTGGGCCCAAACCAGCTGGATATGACCAGCTGCAGTTACCGATATCTCAACTCAGTGTTTCGGCTCTCCGAGACAAATCTGTCAATAAGGTGCCGACTCCTGAGAAACACAGGATCTGATTTGCCAAAATCGCATAACTGGACCAATTTCCATGTGTGGATTGCAGGCTACCACTAATCACTGGACTAAACACAAATTTTAAAACTATTAGTTATCGAATAACTCCTACGAACACCATTAGTTAAACATCCCAATAATCCCTGTCGCATAGCAAATCTATCTTCGTTGATCGTACCGTCGAAGGAGCAAAAGCGACACCGCTTATCTTGCGCGAAACTCTACTTTTGCTGGCTTTTGTGAGCAGATAACCCTAGACAATTGGATTGGATATCTTACTTTCGAACAAAAATACCAATATTGTATAGCCCAACCATGTAAATGAGGTCGTTGTGCGTAAAGGAACTAATTTGTCTCAGCTTCGTCGCAGCGATGTGTTGCTGTATCTCAAACTCCACCAACCCCACCATAATGCTCATTCTTGAAATGCATTATTTCCCACGACAGAAACCAGAAGTATACACATTGTAGCGAGGGCGGGCTTAGACTGTTGGCAACGAGAATGCAAATATTTTGCATTCAAACGCGCTCTCATACCCATTTACCACTAAATCCTTCCAAGCTTATATGAAAGTACAATCCATGAGACGTATGGATATTTTAGCCGTTACGACAGCAGCATTTAAACAGCCAAATTTTGCACATGCTTTATTAAAATCGTAACACTGTGGAAGCGAACTAAAATAGTCTAATTAAAACAAGAGGAGTGTAAAAAGATCACGGCATAACACAAAACACGGCAAAAAACGATTGTACAGCAACCTATAGGAACATTGAAATAAGCGAACAATCTCCGATTCGACCAATTTAACACCAAGGTATCAAAGCAGTCAAATGGGTTTACAGATGAGTGCGAAAATAGACACCTATTTCCTCCCTTTGCTCGATGGTGGCGGCTTCACGAAGCACCACGTAACGCCGATTTTTTGCCCAAGAAGTTCCTTGCCATTTAGACGTTCAATTGCAGCAGCTGCCTCCTAAATACGACGAGAAATTAATAGGTTGAACGTCCTAGATTGAAACACATGAAAAGTGATCACTCCAGAGTCGATCCGACCTGTCAATGTACAGAATCTCGACTAATCTATACGCATACCATTTACCTTTTGTGTTTCGAATTCGACCAAAGCGTATCCCTTCAGAAAACCTGTTCTTCTGTCCAGATTCAGGTGAACATTCTTAATCTCTCCGTACTCCCCAAATTTATCCTGAACGTCTTCTTCTGTCGCTTCTTCGTGTATATTTGTAACAAATACGATCCAGCCCTAAACTACTTTGTAGTCCATTCTTCGACAAATTAATTTTATGATGAAACTTTATTTCGAAATGATTTCTTACGAAACCTAAGGATACGACACATTTATCACCTCAATCGATAATCGGCAGATATAAATCGATCAACATAAAACATATGATTCTTGAAGTCAAACTTCGTCAAACAATGATAACAAAAGCGAAAGTGATTTGAATAAAGAAATAATTAGCTGTACCTCAATAGATCTCTGGGGACCCGTGCTGGTGCCGTCATTGTCTACAACGTCGTAGACAATTCTCTCAGCTCGCTGACGTGGCTGACCAACACCGCGACCCTGAACTGCTATTTAAATTACAACTGCATGGGTATCTAAATTTTCCTGGAGCCCTATGCGTACAGTGAAAAAGCACCAACCTTCGACGACTTTGCATTCACCACATTCGTCTCTTCATTCTCCATTTCCACATCGAGAGCTTCCGACATCTTGTTCTAAAACCCCATTTTATTCCTACATAAATGCAAGTTCTCAACATTATACGCTAACAAATTTCTGTGATAGAAAACGAGCAGAGATTTCGACACGACAAACAAATAATAGGCCAGTAGGTATGGAAATTTGGTACTAAGTCTAAAAGTCCTTTGCTAACATCTAATGACAGTAATACCGCTTATTTCATCTTTTCCAATGAATTTCATCCTGAACGTAGACAATGCTCTAGGTACCTGCAGTAAGGTCGACGCTGTATTTGGTTCAAAATCAGCTAACGAGAGCACTATTTATCACCCGGCAGGCCAAATTTTCACATCTACTGACCAAAAAAAGTGTTCTGCATAGAAACAAATTAATCCAGTAATAAAGCCATAAACGTACGTGGAAGACTGGAAACACCAGGGCTGTAGAGACAAATACTGGTTTGAAAACCGTATGTGCATAGAAAAGAGCTTCCACAGAATTAATGGTTAATGAAAAATGTGACCATACAACAAGAAATGATATGAAATTTCCAACTCGGAGATTAAAATCTAACAAAAACACATTCAAAAAAGACAAGAAACAATCGCTGATATTACGACAAGCTCAAAAATTTTCTGTTTTCCTTTTTCACAACAAAGAGTTTTCTAAATCAAGGTTCATTATGGACATCGAACGTAGTTGTTTCACTCAGAAATTGAAACCCCCGCCAACAAGGCGCCGCATGCGCCTCGTGTTTCGGTCTTGATCGCGCATCTTCTTTTCAATCTCAGCATCTGTAAGGGTTTCCAGGAACGGACCCCATGCTTCAGCTTCGGCAGGATTCCTGTAACATATATGAAACAGCTTCTTCGTAAACAAGAACTACGCCGACTAAATAACTTTTGTCTCGAGGTATTTTGCAATTTAGAAAATACAGTTTTAGGCACAAATATTACCTAAATGTACACTCCACAGTTGGTTGTGGGCTTTCTGAAAACGCATAAGTCCTTTGATTCCATTGAAGCTGACCACGAATGGAGTACGCAATTGCTGAAGTGAATTCACCTCCCAGTCCAAGTTCTGCACAAAGGCTTCGCGCGAACTGTTCCGGACTATTTTCCGGATTAGACATGTCCCACCTACAAAGTGATTAGAGCGAAGAGATAAAATTCCTGATTGACAACCAAAATTCATTATTATCGAAAAAACATATACTCGAACTGATCAACAAGGCTTTGATTGCCAACGTTGATGTTCAACTTCATGATTGCTCTTTGATCAGTGACGTTAGGATCTAATGGTGGTGCCTCAGCCGCAGCTTCCAGCTAAAATGATCTCAATTTCAAAAAAGTGTTCCTAACTGAAACCTACTCAAACAACATTACTGACAAAACGTATCAACATGCGAGTAAAAATAATTGACGACAATCCACCTTTCGATTATCTTATGGATTATATTATTCATTTTAACATTTGTTACAACTTATAGTAAGAAAATCATCGTTTAATGTGAGTGGAAAACTACTGTGACGAGAACCACTTCGAAACTTAACGAAATCCTATACTAACTAAAGAAACGCACCTGCTGATAAATTGCTGACGCAATAGCAGGCTGGAATGTGCTCGTCGGCAGATCGAGATCTTCACACATCATTTCGGCAATCTTTAGAAAAAAAAACAATTTTACCTCAAAAAACCCCTAGACTTGCAAAAACAACTTCGTAACTATATATTTCCTCACAACTGTCAATATATCTGTACGCCTCAAACGCACTGTGCAGTGCTAACTAAAGATAAAATTCTAACCATTGTGGTGATAAACTAACCAAATCTGGAGTTACTAGTTTTTCATTTTTGTTGTAGCAAAATGTATCGCGGAGTTTCACGCCGTCCAACTCCATGTCGAGTCGAATCGGAACTAACTCTTCTGGTTGTTCGCCATTTTCCGCAACTCTTAAAAAACCAGGCTACCTCAACATAGACGTTCTTCGATAACTATTAGATAAAATAACAAGAAAAATCATTTGTAAAACACCAGGAAACATGACGATACTAAAATTTTCTGCAAAGTTCTGAAGATAAGCATAACGTGTAAACAGCGTGCAAGATGTGAACAAAAAACCGGGAAAAAGTGTAGAAAACATGTATTGTAGAAAAACTGTTTCCAAACCAATAATGCAAAACTCACCTTTTTGCCTGCTCAAGATCTTCTGCACTATATGCCAATTCGCGCGGTTTCACTCGTCCACGGGCATGCGCTAAAGGACACGAACACGGTACTGACTCCAAGTGATGTGAGCCACTACTCACCTAAAAGCGATCCGGTATAAAAAAAAAAGGAAGATTTTATTGAAGGTATTGAAGAATCTGAATCTGTACAGTTCCCAAGTTTAATGAATGTTGGATTTCCTGACACGACCAACATCAGAAACTCATTTGTTCATTAAATGTAAAACTTTCTTTGAAAGTTCAAAGCATCTTCTCGACAGAATAAAAAGTAGTTCCTAACCCGTAAAAAGGTAAGGACTGTATAAAATCCGGTTAAAAAACTATGAAAGAATCAACCACCACGGTGCTGAGATATTTGCAAAACTCCGGACCGCAGGCATCCGCGATAGAGAACGAACGCGCTGTTACCCTTTCCGGGGGCTAACGCGTTCATACACTATGCGGGTCCCTCGTTTCGCTTGTCTCTCAGCTAGTTCTATTGATCAGCACCATCAGCAGTCACCTGTCAAAGAGAATGATCTAGAGAGCCCACATCCGCAACGAACATAGTTAAGCTGAGGCTGTGGTCGAAATCATAATGTTAACTTTTTATTTACTACCTATTGTAATTTTCCATAGGAGTGTATTACGTGTGAAACAACCACAATGGTGCTGAGATATTTTTAAAATGCTAGACATTATAAAAGAATCATTCACTACAGGAGTGACCAAGAAACTCAAGTTCTAGAGGTCTTACAACAAGCAAATGTTAAACTCGCAGTCGATTTTGTGAAATGTGAAAAACTTCGGTACCGTAAGTGAAATTATGGCAGTTCAAATTCCGATCAGTCTGGAAAGAAATTCAACGCGTACCATTTGATATAGTAATGCAAACTTCCATGGATAAGTTATCATTACTCCCAAAAGTTAGTGGTAAATGTTCTACATTAACATTTTTCCCCATATTCGGTTTCCTAGTTGTTCAAACTTCTCACAAAGCCAAAATGATCTGGCGAATGAAAGGATGATTCAAGATACACAAAAAGAAAATAAAATAAAGAATTACCTCAATTCTTATACTAAACCTAGACATTACATTGATAATAGTGAAAATCTTAACTATTATTCACGGCAACATCGAACATGTCAAAACGTCCATAACTAACGCGTTATCGTAGGAACTCATGTCTACGAAACATACGAGGTTACCAAACGTGTTTGGGTTGGTCGATCGACGTTAGCCCGCCATTCTACCTTCCCCGCGTCCACATTTTTTCGCTTATCCAAGCAGATTGCGAATCCTATATGTACCCTATTTTGTCCCTGGAGTATGTCACTGTCGAGGAAAAAAACCTTATACATCACTAGTCACAAATTTTAGAACAAACACGGGCACGCATTCTTACCGGTGGCAGTTAGAAGCTTGCATACTGCAAAAGAATACTCTGCAATCAACGAGTGAAATACAATAATAACACGCCACTCGACTGACTCCAACCATAGAAACTCAGGTTTAACGAGTCCAATAAAATTACTATTTCCTATTCCTCCATTTGAAAACTTATTCTGAAACACTGCTGCACTTCCTCTTTATTCGCTCAGCAAATATTTTTAAAAACCAACTTGTTGTCCCATCCAACCTGCTGGCAAATTAGGTTTGTTGCTCTTCGGTACTCCAGAATCTACACGAGGAATAGCTGGGGTTGAGCCTGCAGCACGATACTTCTCTTCCTGTCCAGCTAATAATTCGTCAATCTCATGCGCTTTCACTAACCTTAAAAGTGCTCTCATAAGTGAATTATAATTCTTTTATCCAAAAAACCTGGAAAATTATCACGAAAATTATAACGGCGTAATGATTCCATCTTTTTGAATGACTTACTAGACTTCCTCTCGCCATGAAGTCATTCTACTAATAGTGGCGAGGAACTATGCTGGTTCGCACCTAGCTACCCTCATTTTAGAAGCTCTCGTTTCGATCAATAACCAATTCAATCAATTCACATACATTATGTTAGTGTGCATGAAAGCTTGCGAAAGCGCTATTTGTCGAAGCTTTTCTTTATCCTCTACAGTTGCTACTTTTCTCCAGAGAACTGGATACTTCTTGTACAGCGTTCCTCTATGAAGTCTGAGATATGCACCAATTTCGGAGCCTAAACAAGAAAACTGAAACATGCCAAAATCTAAATAATAAACGCACTGAGAATGATCCTTTACTTTAAAAATCTTGTACTGACATTAAGCTGATCAGTCTCTTAGATAACTACAGATGCTTGTAAATATATCCACATCCGACATTTTGAATGAAACTGTGATGTCTCAACTTTTTCAGATTTAGCTTTTTGCAACCACATGAATTCTTCCCATTCTTTGATCACGGGAACAACAATTTTTCCATCAGGAAAGCTATACAACACTCTAGCCCGCAAAAAATGTACTAAATATCTGAATTCTCATGTACCTATATAATATCGTTCTCCCGAGTCATCCATTGTGAAGGACTGCGGCCGCGGTCCATATGTTGCATTGCTGATGGTCATAATTTAAGCACCTTAATACGGAACATTTACGGTTGTATAGCTTAAACATTCATTAAAGGCAAAATGAAAAAAACGATAAGATAGCATTAATACCATGGAAAAAATAGACTGTACATCAAATTATTAAAGGCTTTTAAAAGATCGACAAAAGCGTTCAAGTGTTCAAGTGTATAAAGTAATAAAACAACTACAGATTGAACAAAATACTACGTAGCAGTGCTCTGAACGAATTACAATTGCTCCAGTCGAAAACATCGGCACCACTTAGACAAAAAGTAATCACCTTAAGGAAGGTGATGTGGAAGCAGCAGAGTTTGGGGCATTACAACTAAGATATTAACTGTGCGCCACAATGAAATAAACACGAAGAGTACAGGACCGCAGGATTCCAGAAAATAAACCCCCTGACATGCCTCCTATCCAGGAAAGAATAAAAATAAGCAAAATATACAAGCGAAATCAAACAAAAAGACTAGGAAAGCACTTAAACAGTACACCACGCCCACACGGGAATTCGAAATGATTGCCAAATTCCGTCAAAAGCGTCACGTACATGCGCAGCAGCTGTTATTGGAGCGCGTCAATTGGTTACCAAAGGGAATATGAGACGTTTTCCGTAGTTCCCAAGTCCTAACCAAGTCCTAAACGACTGCACTGGCAAATTACTAATCGTGCTTCTTCACGAACAACTTGATTGAAGAATACCATGATCGTATTCATCGACAGATTATTAGTTAAGTATGGCATGGAACACCGACGGATGAACACAGCACTGTATAGGAGCCATATGATTTATCATCCGGACATTAAGAACTATACTGGTGAGAACGAGGAACTGCAGGGAAATTTCCAGCGTTATCTCTGGGCATCCTGTTCAACGAGCGTTTCCATAGTGATGTGACGAGGCGAGGTGCCAATTTCGGGACTGATCAGATTTGTTCACTAGCTAGGTGTCCGAATGGTTCAGTTCTTCAAGGATTTCATTTTTTTCCTACCATAGGCACTTTTCACGACTGTATTCTTGGCGCAGGATCCTTAATTCCTCAGGAACGCATCGATCGATATGCATTCACTTCATATACTGTGCGGTATCCAACTAATCCAAACGATAACCACCGAATGGGAGATTCCAATAAATATCAGGTAATTCGAATAGCGAAAAACTTTTGTCTTCTTCGGGTTACTGTAGTGTCTCAATAGCTGTCAATCACTAGAAGCTGAGGTTTAAGTATTGTATCAAATCTCTCTCACTGACTTGTGGTTTTGTCAGCCTGAGAGTAAACAATTATTCTTTCCTTAATGTGACTAAAAAAGAAAACAATGTTCTAATTAAAGTACTGCTTCGTTTGTATGGCTTTATGAATCGAAATTCTCAACTACTTTACCGAAAAGACGACTGGCTGCAGACCTCGGATAATCGTCCAGAATCTCTCAAACCAACAGTTTATCACTTAAGTGACTAGGTGACGATGCTTCTATGCTCCTAACTGCAACGTATCACACTGATTAGGTCACCGATATCGGCGCCGCTATCACAGAGGAAATCTAGTGGCAAGACGATCCTCTTCTGATCCAACAAAGGCGACAACTGCCTTTATCAATAAGTTGTTAACGTTCTGACCCAAACCCATCGAGACTTACGGAGAAAAAAGTGTAGCAAACAAGTGAATTTCTGGCCAGGTAAGAAAATATGCTCAACTCTGCGCATTTATTTTAATTGAAAAGAACTATTCTACTACTAAATATCAAGTGCCTCCAACGGTCTACCGCCTCATCGTGGCTGGGAGGTGTTCGTGAGTGTAGTGGCTGCGATGTACAACGGGTGATTCATCCTCCTAGCATGGTCTTCTAAGCTGAAAAGGAGTCCGGCGATTCCATCAGGAAACCCAGCTGAGGATAAACCAATACTACGATCCGCCACTCTAGCATCAAACTAGTCCAAACAATCAAACATGGTGGTAAATACCCCTTTGTTACACAAGAACATCGACTGCCTGTGGTGGTGACGACCTGAGGCAGACTTTGGCTAAGCGGATCTCGGGACTCCAGGTAGCCACAACGGCTAAACCAGCAAAATCCGGAAAAAGTGGAGATTATGCTGAGGCCCACACAAATAATGAAGACAGGCTATCCAAGTATTCAAGTAAATATCAAACCTGGAATCTATAGAAATCCTTCTCATGACCGCAGATCTATCGGGAAGTTGTTTCCTATAAGGCACTGACGTATAGAGATAAACAAAAGTACACCTGCACCAGTTGTCCTTCGATTTGGTCGTCAGTTGGATTAAAGTCTACACTCAGAGGATTGAGAGCATATGAGTGAAAAATTGTAACATTTACCGAAGATCGACGATAAAACTGTTTGTAAAACGTAAAATCAATTCCCCCGTGTAGACAGATAACCACTAATCAAAATTCATCTGACTTTTTTATGTCCATAAATTAGTTGCATGATCTTAAAACCTCAATTAGATATATTCCAGCCACTATTTCTTGAGAGTTATTGCCGGTTATCCAACATTTATTGAATTCGACTATCCTACAGTGGAGAACGTAACCGATGGTTATGGTGATGATGAGGCATCTTCGTCTTCAATTAGGTCAATACCACCCAAAAAGTAGGTAATTTCCTTCAATTTCAAGCCAAACATGAATCTGTATGGTGTTGTCTCCTGTTTCAGATCGCTCAATTGGTCTTGCAATTTGTTCCCTGGGGACAGGAACGCTTGCACATCAACCCTTACCGCCGACAAATGCCAGAACAACACACAGTTTTCCGCTGGATATTGGCGATCGGCAAGATCCTGTGAGAAAGATGGCCAGCTGATTTCCTGCGTAAACGTGTGGGTTGTTGATATTTTATGTTCTGAAGTCCACTTTGCAGTCCTTTCGAATCCTCATTAGTTTCGCGATCAATTGACCCTCTCTTTCTCATATAAGCGCCAGAAACCGGTTAATGTCCGCAACTCCTACATAGGGGATAGAGAACAAACGAAAACTGACCTTGCATTTGGCCTAACGCGCAGGAGATAGGACAGAATGGAAAAGAACAATGACTGTATTCGATCTGAATAAACCCTGACAATCCCAACAAATCAGCAAATTACTGGTCAAATGAAAAGTGGGGTGAGACCTGCACGATTCTTTGTGAAAAATGCTATTAAAATACAAGGGCAATGGCCACTAATACGCAGCTTGCTTCGCTTTGTCATTGTGTAGGATTCTTCAGGAGTATGTTAGGAGCTTTTAACTATGGAAGTGGTGATGGATTGTCTTCCATTATTATTGCATAGGAAAAGTATGAGCGAATTCAACCCAAACAAAGAGTTTGAATCAATTTGTTCTCAGGATAAGTATGCAATCGTTACGGTCTGCGTTCAATCCTATTTCAGCCACCTAAGCAAGCTACATGGCAGATCCGTGGGTCCAAACATAAGTTAGACGGAATTGTAATAATTTTAACTTATTGTTTACTGCCTACTCTTTTTAATGGCAGGATATAACTTCAACGATGCTGAAATATTTTCAAAACTCCGGACCGCAAGTGTCAGCGGTGGGGAACGAACGCGCTATCGTCTTTTCCGGTTAGTACCGCGTTCACCACCACACTATGCGGATCCTCTATTCCTGCTGACGGGTGATTGTTGATGGCAGAGATCGATAGAACTAGCTGAGAGACAGGCGAAACGAAGGACCCGCATGGTGTGATGGTGAACGCGTTACTCCTCGGAAAAGACAATAGCGCGTTCGTTCTCCACCGCTGACACCTGTGGTCCGGAGTTTTGCAAATATCTCAGCATCGTTGAAATTGTAATGCTTCATTAATATTCGGTTCTATCCCTAGTCTATAAAGAGCACTAAGTTCCTGTAATTGTTTTCACTGGTATTCTTATATGGTCAGTGTTCATAGAACTACCAGTATAGTATGTATTTCCCTTTAGAACAATCACGAACGACACATGTCAGGACGCCGTATTTGAGGTTCATAATGCGTCCATGGTTCATCTTGTATTAAAAGACCTAAAAGTAAGTACCACAACAATACTCGAACAAAAAGTAAAGTTATTAATTATTTCGCGATTTATGAGACATCATTCAGCTACCATCTACTGTGATTCAAACGTTTACTGAACATCATAACGACCGCATTAAACCTAAGTGCTGTTACCCCGCACTTCCTGTAGTTGCAGATAAACCGTTCTACTTTTTCAACTCAGGTAAGTTGAACAATTGGAGGAGTGAAACTTTGTTTAATCTTTCAAAACGTTAAGGTGAAGACGGTGGCTGCGAAAATAAACCGAAGTTGGTGAAATTTGGTATAAACACAACTGCAACGTGTTTGCTAAAGTGGTCAATCTGGGTAAGGCTAATTTTGTCTTTGTTTTTATGTATTCGTATTCCTCATAAGCAAAGGTTGTCACATGGCATATAGGGACTATGGAGCTTTCTAGAATTCGTAAAGTTATCATTCTGCAGAATACCGGAATATCTTTTTTTTTTCAGGGAAACGCAGACGGATGCCCATCTATGGACCAAATGAGAGCATTCTTCATTTCAAATGTTTCACACATATGCAACTGTGACTTATGCGAAGTACCTTTACTACAGTAAGCCATATTTTCATTGGTAGTTAAGTGAGATTAGGGTTCTTTTAAGGAATAAGCTGGCTTGGACTATTTTCTTCTACGGAATCAATAAAATCAAAACGTCGCAAACATCTGAATTCGAACTTTTGTTTTTTAAGCCTAAACAAAGAACTCTTGAAATCTACGGATCATTTCGAATATATCACATGAGTCAAAATTGTCACTACCATCGGCTTTAGTAAAGTGATGAAAAATGCATGACGATCATCTGTTGGAATTTCAATGGTTTCTTAAAAAATATATCCACAGGTTTCATTTGAGTGCCTCATTGATAACGTCTAGGTGCTAACAACTTCTTGAATTCCAGTTCTTAGAATCTACGTCGTTTTCTTATCTTAAAAGTATAAAAGATAAAGCTCCTAGCGTTGATCAATACCTCATGGATGCTCCATGCATTCGGCTTCATCAAGTATCGCTAGAGGTGACTGAACAGACACCTGACCTATACAGTGACTTGCTCTGGCCTTCGGATGTATCAAAGCAGTGCTGTTAACCACCCAGACAAGTATGGTACCAATTCGCCGACTCTATGAAGAGTTTGGCAGACCGGAGAGCAGGATGCAATCAAGGACCACGTTTGTGTTATAGGACACGTTTAACCACTGCGTTACACCCCACTTTCTTGTCATATTAATAACAAACGAATTACTCTACAAAATTAAATAAAGCATATTCTCAATGATATAAGAAGTAGCTTATGTTTCTAGGCAACCACTACCTGCACTTCACCAATACAATTCCACGTCATGTCTTATCCCTCATCAAGCTACCCTAACTTTTACACATGCCAACGGATTCATTAATAGTGCTTACTTAAGGTATGGTGATCATTTACGATAAAATCGAGACTTCTACCATAATACTAAAAACTTTTGTTAGATAAGGAGTTAAAAAGAGGTGAACGATTAAAAGGATAAAGTGTATGCCGCTCAAAATTAACCAAAAGCTTAGGCATGCGACATACCTTCGACTCCACTGAGCATAATAAAAGTGGTTAAATGAATATTTGGCCCACCTTGATGTTTCTATCCTCCCAGAAAAGTCCGCCACCAATTTGTCTACCCCGTAAGGATGGGAGAGTTTTGTTTATCCGGACGCGCGGTGGAACCCCATGGCCACGACGTGTGCATCGCATGGAACCTCTCTTCATTGTTACATCTATCCCGTTGTAATTTAAACTTCATATTGAACATTATCCTAATGTTTAAAGTGTTCATTAAAAACCATCTCACTTCCCAAACTATTTTCAGCTATAACTATCGAGTGATCTCGAGCAAAGAGGATTTGATACTAATCTCTGTTCGTACTCAATTTCTCGAATATAGTGAACCTTGTCAGAAATCCAGGTGATCATACACTGCCTCGACGGCTCAAATCGTTTCCCTTTAAAATCTTTTTCTTACTTATTACTTGATTCCATATTGAGAAAAAAACTGCAGATTCGAACTGCAACGTGGACGATTCCATTGCCCATCGGATAGGACTTGCTGGAAAGAATTATGGTTTCCTCTACAGGACCTTCCATCGTTTATCATATTACAAATTGGATTTGCTATCATAATATTGTTGCTTTTCATATTATCCTCTAAAAGACGAAAGCGAGCAACCTCTATCAGCTGTGACTGTCAATTTGCAATATTAAAGCCAAAAATATAAATCTTTACATGCTATTATCAGTTTAGTGAAATCCCACCCACACCACAACAGTTGCATGGCATTTGAAAATAATGACGAGCAAAAAATAGGTAAAAATGCGGTGCTTTAGCAAGTACAGACTACTTGTCAGATTCGGGCTTATATCACGTGTAAAAGATAAACAAATACACTCAAAATTAATAGTCCTTTATGTGATTGAGGTAACAAGAGGCTGTTAAAAGGATAAAGCTCTCGGCGTTGATCAATTCCTGAGGGATGCGCTATGCATTCGACTTCACTGAGCATCGATGGAGGCAATTGAATGCATACTCGGCCTTTGCAATGACTAGCGATGGCCTATCGACGTATGAAGCCAACGCTGCTATCCTCCCAGACAGGTCCGATAGCAATTTGCCGACCACGGAGGGATGGAAGGCTTGGTGAGCCATGGGCGCTGGAATCGATTCCATGCCCTTAAGTTTCTTAACTTCTGAAAATCTGTTCTTTATGATAGTTGGTCTAGTGTACCGATCTAAATCCTCACTCACACGAAGTGTGGTGTATTGAGAAGGAGAGACAAAGTTTCTCCTCTTCTCGAACGATTGCTTTTTGGTGTTTCAAGTGCAACTCGAAGTTTTTGGTTTGATATCAAGGCATGCTTGACGTACCTTTGGATTACTATCAGAATGGGCTTCCGTATTCGTTTGATTCCTCCTTGTGACAGCCAACCATGCCAGGACAGGATAGGTCACAATTAGTCATATTCTTTTTGTTCCTGAAATGAACAAGTACTAACACGAGAAAAGTGATGTGAACAACACAGTACAGGCCGTCTGTACCACTGAGCTATCGAATGAATAACAGTTTCTCACCTGATGTGAACAACCACTGGACCATGGCACTGCATGAACCTCATTTCCAGGAATGAGCCTTGTTCCAGAAAAGTTGAGTTCCCATGGAAGAGTAGTGCTATTTACACGAGGCCAGTGACGGTACCTACGATGTTTCTGTTGTCCCATTATGGACTTAAAGATTTTGACACGAAATTTGAGAAAAAATTTGCGAACTAAAAGGATACCTTCCCCGATGGACCAAGTACTTTCGAAGGAGGTGACAACTGCAAGCGTATGTCCATTTTTGGTTGCTGCTCTGCATCACACTGCCGAACTCTTCCTCAACATCACTAGCTCTGCCAATAGCTTTAGAAGCTAGAATCAGACAGTTAGAAGAAAAAACTATTAAGGAAAGATATTCGTCATAGCAAGAGGGTCATCAGTATAACATTCGCGATATCAAATGTAACAAATACAACCACCGGCAAACCATTCGAAAGATTCTACTCAATAGGTTCTGTTCGCTCTGTTCTCTTTACTATTACTCCAACTTACTAACTTTTGTTATCGGTTTTGTTTTCTAATGAAGAGTCCAACCGAATGATGTCGGAATTTTTTGGAATATTTATGCCACCTTCCTTCCCCGAAGCAAACCATTATTTCCCTCTTTCCGTTTACGTCAAATCGAATCTTACCAACTTTTCACCTTTTTACTTGCACTTCCGAAAGTTAAACAGCGCTCTCGTTAACTTCCACATAAAAAGCAAATCAGAAGCACAAAACCAACAAGTAAATTTCGCTGGATTGTGAAATAACCCAGCGAAACATTTTGAAGGCGACGAATGTCTGCATTTGCGTTCTAACGCGGGAAAATTCAAACACCAGTGCGTCCTCAGGTTATCTGTAGGAGGCGGTGTAGTCTCCAGCTCTTAGAACAGTTGTTTTCATTCTTTTGTCTGATTCCCATATTGAAGTATGTTTGTTTAAATTGGCGTATAATTTTAGTTTTACTTTGAGTTTTTTTTTCACCAGTGCTGTTATGGTCCGCGTGAAGCCACTGCCTGAACGCGCCTTAGTTGAGGGCCGGGTAACCATGAGGGAAACGACGAGAGAAATTATTCAAGAAGTATCTGTAGGGTTAGTTGTACGTTAAGTTGATTATACGTGTTTTGTGTACATATTGAGTAGCGTACTTTGAGTACCAGCGTTAATGTGGATTTGTGCTTGACACGTGCTAGGTTCCTCACCTCCCTAGTAGAATCAGTTACTTCCCTATATTCTTTTTAGCTAGAAACGAAGTGTTACCTTGTTTCTTATTACGGCAAAACTGACGTTTCGACGGGTTTCGCCATTTTCAGAGCCTGGGAGGGTCAAGTTGGCCATTGGCTGAGTAGATTGCATTCAACTTGGCCTTTCTAGGTTGTGGAGAAGGCGAAATCCGTTGAAACGTCAGCTTTACTGTAATGAAGCTTAAAGTAACACTTCATGTTTGCTCATCAAAAATATGGAGAATAATTCCATTAATGCCTGGGTTAATGGAAAGTCGGTCGTAAGGAGTGGTTACGTTCAGTGGTGGATGACTCCGATCGAGTTCCATTCCAGAACTAATGAGAGTGCAAGCCGTGAGAAAAACCGCAAAAAACTTTGACAGGTCATGACTGACATTCTATGGGGTATCAGCATTTACAGGTCGCATAGGGCTACAGCGATTATTGAGTAGATCATTCAAAATGGATCTTTTTCCGAAGATACTGATGGTATCGTTTGTTAACTTGGTCGACTATAGGGTGACATGTATGCTTTCCAATCGTGAAAAGTGACTAGGACTACTTCTTGACATCTCGGTAACTCTACCTACCTATATTTATAGATATGCGAATTCAATTTTGCATCAGAGATTCATTTAATGTCTCATTTTGAGTTTTACTCGGAGTATAAACATAACTTGTTCATAGAAAGTGGTTTATGAGGAAGGGACGGTTGTGTTGGCCGGATTGTTGTTCACAAATGAATAATACTTTCCAATTTTAGTGAACAGTATAGTCATCAGCAACATGGCTCGAATTCGTACTATGTGGAGCCAAACGAATACATGACCGATGAACAGGGCTATGCCAGACTACCAGGGAGCCGAAGGTGTGCTATTTTTGACCGTAATTTCTTTGGTTTTGATATCTTGACTTCTATATTGTTCATTGTCTGATGCGTTAAAGTTCATACCGTTTATCTTTATCTATTGCCATCTATGTGTTTCCCACTCGTCTTGTTTCTTTTGTTACGCTTATCCTTGTTGGACTTCGTGTTGAACCTTTTGGCTTTCAAATATCTCGTGATTGACTGATTAGATTTGGGTTATCGCGGGTCTCTAAAAGCAACATTTCATGTGTTTTGTGCCCTCAGCTGTACTTTCTGCTGCTAACATGCGGACCAGAACCGAAATCCCACGTGGAAATAGCAATTTAACGCGACAGAATAGGATATTAGAAATTGGGGACAGGTAGATGAGTGGTAGTGATGTCGTTCACTACGAGTAAGGTGGTATATCAAGCTCATAAAGTCCCTCATTCTGCCAGAGCCGAAAGATTGCTACTAGACTTGCCTGCGCCCAACTAGCTCCTTCAATTCCACCCAGGAAGGATCGACCCGAGCAGTATTCAACAACATTCATAAGGAGTATGACAATCCTTAAGCAGGAGCTGAACCAACACGCAGAAAGTTCGAAGAACTTTATAGTTGATGAATGCGAGAAAATGAATCGAAAGCAATAAGTGCTAGAATCCAAACAGTAGATGGGAAGACACTTTGTGTAGAATAAAGAAGATGATATGCAGAGCGAGTACGCTCCTAAATGTGATAGTGGACTGGTCTTTTCTTCTTTCAATGTAAGTGGCATAAATGAATACCTTGATTTCTTGCACAGTCCTTCCCGTATGCTAGTGCTAACCGACCCAAACGCGATGTTTATATTTCAGGGGAGTTTCCCTTCAGGGGTTCATTCAGTATCTCTTTTTGAGTTTTACTTGGAGAAGAAACATAACATATCTGTAAAAGAAAAATGAGACAGGCGAAACAAAGGACCCGCATGGTGTGGTGGCGAAAGCGTTACTCCCCGGGAAGGACAATAGCGCGTTCGTTCCCCACCGCAGGCACCTGCGGTCCAGAGTTTTGCGAATATCTCAGCATCATTGAAGTTGTAAAAAAATGGTTTACGTGAAAAGATTTGGGTCGTGCTGGCTAGACTTTCTTTCACTAATGAATGACATGTTTTAATTTTAGCAAACAGTACGACCATCGACAACATAAATCGAATTCTTATAACTATGCGGGGCCAAACGAATACATGATTGATGATGAACAGGACTCTGCTAGATTGCTAGGGAACCGAAGGTCTGCGATTTTTGACCCTAATTCCTTTGCTTTGTTGTGATATCTTGATGACTATATCGTTCATCGTTTGATACGTTAAAGTTTATATCGTTCTTTGTCTGTTGCCATAAGCATGTTTTCCATTCGTTTTTTCTTTTGTTACACTCATCTTGGCTGGATTGCTCGAATAACCCTTCAGACTTCAAATATTTCATGAATCCCTGGTTGGATTTCGAATATAGCGGGTCTTGAAAAGCATTCCATGTATTTTGTTGGCTGATCTGTGCTTTCTACAGCCAATATTCGAGAAAGAATCGAAATCTTAATATAATTAATTGGATAATTTGACAAAATAAACGAATTAGAAATCAGCGACAGGTAACTCAGTGGTAGTGATACATTCACTATGAGCACGGTGCTATATTGACCCCATATCGAGCTCATAAAGTCCCTCATTTCGCCAGAGCCGAAAGATTGCTACCAGACTTGCCTGTAGCCAACTAGTTCTTTCGATTCCACCCCACCCAAGAAGGTAATCGCACGGCCCAGGACTCCAGAGATGGTCGACTCGACCAGCATTCAGCGACATTTATAAAGAGAACTACAATCTTCAAGAGACTAGCAGGAGCCGAACGAACACACGGAAAGTTCCAAGACTTTTGAGGATGATGAATGCGAGAAAATGAATCCAAAGTAACAAGCGCTAAAGTCTACACGTAAATGTGAAGATGGGCCATGTGAAATAAAAAAAATAAAATTTAAAGGCGTATGCTCCTAAATGTTTTTTGTTGGTGTGGAAATGGTCTTTCGTTCTTCTCATGTAGGTGGTATAAGTGAACACCTCTATGATTTCTGGCACGATCTCCATCATGCGCTAGGTGAAGCCCTAAACACGATATTTGAATTGTCGTCGGTGTGATGTGAAGCAGCTGCTTCTAGGATATATTGGCAGTTTGTCAATATTCCATTACTGGTCTTTGTTACTTTCCACGCTGTACTCGTACTGTCTATTCGTTCTACCACAAACCTTTCCAGACCATTCCTGTTGAGGTTCAGGGCCTGTTTGAAAGCAAGAAAAAGGGTACTGAAGGAAATTCGGAAAGGACTTATGTTTAAGCCTAGTACTCTCTTTGGTGTTTTTAATTCAGCAGTTTGTTTCTTTAGAGTGTTGCGTGGAAGGCACTACTTCTGATCTTCTTTGATGGGGCATGATCATCTTGTTAAAACACACGTTTAAGGAAACATGGAGGTGCCAGTTGGAGCCATCGCGTACCTTTCCGAAGACAACAACTTAATCAATATATGGAAGAACAGTACAGCTCAGGTGGATTGGAGAGGTTAATTTTCGTCCGTTTTTTTTGCCGTTCTTTTATTCTTAGATTCATAATCTCCTGTATTATTGCTTTGAAGACCACGGGATTCAACACGGCAATCGTCCAGTCCCCTGCTGCGCACGATTTCAAGGGAAGGTGACGATCTCCACTCGCAAATTCAAAACGAAAACATTTTTGGTAACAGGTGCGAGGCATTTACAGTTATATTTTTTACACATTTATACTATGTTGTGCTTAAAATATGAACTAGTTTATGGGACTAACTAGAGCTCTTGGGTAGTGGACTGATACTGTCCAATTGTATCACATAGGGGTCGTCAAGGTAATCATAAGTAGAATCATGTAGGAACGCTAAGCTTTTTGTGTCAAAGTTAGGTGAAAGATATTGCTTCCATGACTTTCTGATGCACTGATTAGGAAACCAGGAAGAGTTCATTGAGGAAGAAGTCTTGTTTAGATTTAAAAGTCGCATCGATCGTCGTATCAGTGGTGAAGGCACTAGAACAGGAGGTTTAATTGGTCAAAATGGTGATCCTATTGGTCCAAATCTAGGAAATCGTAGTGTTTATGATGTTGACACACTACAGGGCAGCAGTTCTATCCGTTCTGGTGCGTTATTAACTTAATTTTGCTCTTAATTTATGTAATGCGTATTTGACATTGTTTTTTACTAATCGTTGTGTGTCGTGCCTTCTAACTCCATTAGTTAGCTTAAGACCCTAGTTTGTGTGATGTGAGAAAGTGCCATTTTTCGGCGGTGTACCGAGGTACGGCAGTTGCTCGAGTGCACTCATAGGAAATAGGAAGCAGCGCTATCGTCCAGGAGCCCGAGCACTACAGGAAATACGGCGATACCAAAAAACCACGAAGCTACTAATTCCAAAGGTGCTACTGTTGCCTGGTATTTATGCACATGCATTATGTATCGTTATTCAGAGACCGTTTCAACGTGTTGTACAGGAAGTGGTGAGGGACCTTTATCCTAAAGAAGAATATCGCTTTTCAGCAGATGCTCTCGAAGCCTTGCAAGAGGTGTGTTCTTTGAGCAGTTCATTTGTTTGCTGCAGTGATAAGTGATTGTGTGCTTCTTAGTACTGAGCTCTTCTTTTCCATCCACTCGTATTACTGTAACTTTTTGACCGCTAGTTTATGTAGTTTGTATGTTGTCGTTCATTTTGATGTCTACGTTTTGTTTTTTCCACCATCTGGATTTCAAAATGGATACTTTGGTTTCTTTTTTCAAATGTTTCATTAAGCTTTGGTGCTTGCAGATTAGCGAGGCGTTCATAGTAGAGGTTTTTGACAACACTTGTACATGTGCGGCACACGCGAACCGTGTTACTGTCATGCCGAACGACCTCCATCTACTTCGAATATTACAAAAATGGTAGATGGTGGAGGAGGTCCAGTCAGCTGTGAACATCAGCCACCATATCCCATTTATTCTGCTGAGGCCGTCTTTTGTTCAGCTTTCCACTAATTTGTTTTTTATTCAACAATGATTTGTTTTGTTCTAGTTTGTGTTTTATTCAACGTAATCATTTGTTTCGTCCTAATTTGTGTTTTATTCAACATAATCACTTACTATATCAGTTGTTAACTAGAACTCTGTTTATGCAACGAGACTAATTCATGAATGAAGCATTTATCGGTTTGTCTAGTTGAAACCCACTGATTAATAGTACTGCTTCTTCTGTTCTGAAATAATCCGTAGACGGACTCTGGTACGCTTGTCCTTGTAAGATTAAAAGTTAGAAAAATGCAAAAAATTCGACGAAGAGTGTCTATTGACATTGTTTTAGTAGAACGATGGTAAGGAACATGACCAGAGCAGAGGACAACTATATCAGATGGTAGATCGGCGGAGTGAGGACTCAGAAGTATCCAAATATCACCAATTCAGCAATTGATAAGTAATGGTCGTGGAATAAAGCTGTGAGTGGGACATGTGATGCGCTCAGTGATTTTTGTGGGTAGTTCGGTTACACAAGTGAAAGCGTAGACGCGCTGTGTTTTTGTAGACCTGATGACTGTATAGGGGTCAATAAAGTTAACTCTAGACCCATCAGTTCTCTGGATCAAGAAATTATTCAAACGGTAGTCAGCAAAGTCCGCTTTTTCGTCCTTATTGACGCATGGCCATCTCTCTTGGTGTTTCGGTCACTCAAAAGAGGAGCGCGGTGTTTTCTCCAGTTTTTCATGAAGAAGCAGGTCATCGGGTTGGTAGTCCCGTATAGCGTTTGAGATACCGTTGAACCAGCTAACTGGCTTGTTTAATAGATGTAGTTGAGGCTTATCTTCCTTGATCCCTCCAAAGATACCTACTAGTGCGGTTTTTCTGGTTGCTGTGGAACCAGATCGTTCACGTTCTCTTCCCAACCCAGATGCGTACAACTGGAACATTGTAAACATTCGTACGATTGAGCCCAATTTAGTCACTGTGTCTTTAGAACCAGCTAGCATTTGTCGCTCCTAGCTCTACTTCAGTACTGTAAAACAAAGTCGCCAAAAAAAACAGAAAAGGATAGCTCCTTACATCGGACCTAAATTCAGACGTTAGTTCTACAGCGCTTTTTCAAAGGATTGAGTGATTCCCGCCGATATTGTCAATGGAGGGCTTAGTAATAACCGAACATAACAAGATGTATACAAGAAACTGATTATTGCTCTGTAAATCTGCACTAAGAGGCGGATAACACGGCTGTAGTGATGCCGATCATCACGAGCATAATGCTGGTTCGTTCACTCACCAGGCTCGCCAAGCCTCTCCACCCTCCAGGGTTGTGAAGTTAGTAATAGACAATGTCCGAGAAAAAAACACTCTCTGCAGTCCAGCTGGGGAGGGTCTAAAACAGCTATTTCAAGACTCCAAGAAGAATCGACTCGGAAACCATTCTACGACATTTAAGCCGAAATAAAAATCCTCAAGTAGCAGCCGAAACCGGACGTAAAAGTTGGAAGACGTTAATGGATGATGGATGTGAGGAAACGAATCGAATGTGAAAAGTGCTGGGATCCGCACTGTAGGTGCGAAAGACGGGTCGTATAAAATAAAAAATGTCCATTAAAATGAGCCTATTCCTTGCAGATGGTGCAGTTGAACGAGTTGACAACTCGAAAGACCGACTTTCTATGAACCTCGGCATAAATAGTTGATATATTTATTTATGTGATCTTATAAACTGATCTTCTTAAGCTGACGCGAGGTTGGTACAGATCTTCGTTGTCGTTTTGATGTTGTTGAACGATGGCTGACGTTTCGGCGACTTCGCCTTCCTCAGAGCCTGGACGTACTTTATGTTAGAATACTTTTTATTATTCGGTGGAAAAGAAGGTTAAAGTATTAAGTATTAATTATTTATTATTATTATTATTAATTATTATATTATTATTATAATATTATTATTAATTATTAAGTATTAATACTTTAACCTTCTTTTCCACCGAATAATAAAAAGTATTCTAACATAAAGTACGTCCAGGCTCTGAGGAAGGCGAAGTCGCCGAAACGTCAGCCATCGTTCAATAACATCAAAAACAACGACAACGACAACGACAACGAAGATCTGTACCAACTTCGCGTCAGCTTAAGAAGATCAGTTCATAAGATCACATAAATAAATAAATGAACGAGTTGAATTCATGCATAATACAGTAAACATCTACTAAAGACTGTTTGTGTATATATGTGGCCACTTTTGTAAAATACACTGATTGTACCTACCAAACCAGTTCCTACTAAAATCCTACATTCCAATGAGTTGCAGACATGTCGGAAGCGGTTCGAGACCATCTTTCCAGAATACGCTCCCCACACCGTATAGAAGTAGATCATACATCATCTTCTTTACATGTCCCGTCATCACATCTACTGTACAGAACCCATTGCTTCTTGCATTCGATTCGTTTTCCTCGAATTAGTCCTCCACCAAGGTCTTCGAATGCTTCGCATGCTGTTTCTTTGCTGCTTAAGGATTTCGTCTTCTTTACAAATGTCGTAGAAAACTGGTATTCATCGCCCTTGCAGTCTTAGAGATAGCCTAGCTAGGGCGTTCCCACGTAAAGCGGAGAGAAGCGTTGGTTCGGGGAAGGAACAAGCGCTTTCGCTTCTTGATCGGCGGCACCGCTAACTGGTGCGCTAACCCTGTCCCGATTACATGTGATACTAAACAAATACCGAGATTTCAGTGACTACTGAAATTCATTTTTCAGTGACTTCTTTTACTACATTAAAGAGGAGCCTTACCTCGAAAAGCACCATTTGACAATCGAATTTCAGTTTCTCTTTAAAAAAAAGCCGATAACAACTAATCACCAAAGGTAGCTGGGTGCGGCACTGTTGGCTGAGACGGCTATACTCAACAACCAGGGAATATTTAAAACACCCATATGGACTTTATCAATTTGTTCTTACATGACCCAAAATCACACATATTGTTCGGATGCTGGCACATTTTTCATTCGATTCCTTTCTCGCTTCCATGATTTACTAAGGTCTTCTTCAGATTTTGCTTTAGCTTCGGGCGCTGCGTGAGGACGTATCGTTTTTTTAATGAATGTTGTCTGGTGGTTGAGTCGATTCTCGTTGGAACATTATTCGAGCTAGGGCGCTCCTAAATATTACTGATCGAAGAGGGGCGGGTGTAGCGCAGTGATCAGAGCCGCCCTGCAATATATAAGGAGTCGATCCCGTGCCCCAAGCTCACCAAGTCTTCCTTCCTTTGGGGTTCCGTAAATTGGTACCAGATCTCTCTGGCAGGATAGCAGCACCGATTCGATGCACCTATAGGTCACCGCGAGTAATTGTAAAAGCCAGATATACATCCACTCATCTCTAACTATGTTTAATGAAGTCGAATGCATGGCGCATCCCACATGGATGGATCAACGCCGAGAGCTTTATCCATTTACATTTATCGGAGAGAGATTCCTTGACATGTTTGATACCACTCCCCAACCTTGGAAGGAAAGAAGGCTCGTTTGTCCTGTGAGAAAGGTTGAACCGAGGCTCTGTCAGTACTAGACGGCATTTCTTCGATTTTGTTACGCTCACCCCAACTTTATCGATTACAGAGGAAAAACACTATTCTACGTCGCTCTGTTGTAGATTTATACGAAAACAAAAAGAAAACGTCGTCAACAAATTCTATTTTGATTTCTACAATACTAAGAAATTACAAAAACCTAAAAAGGATAATGGATAAAGCGGTCAATTTTGATCATCCTTAATAATGACTTTGATAGCCTATTGACATAGCTCAGTGCTACTATCCTCCTAAACAAGCTTGGCACTAACTTGCTGATCCCAGAGCGCAGGAAAGCTTAGCGAGTACGGAGCGAGGGCTCGAACCAGGAACCGCACGTGTATTGCAGGGCCCCTTTAACCATTGCGCTACAACGGGCCCTTCGAAAAGAAAGACAGAAAATACAACAGCCAAAGAGACGAAGCCAAAAAAAAAAAATTAAAAAACTTATAGTTCTGCAAATGCTAGTTTGGATTTACGTGCGCCATTCTTTGAAATCCAAAGATCGCGGACTGAAAGCGAGCCATGCTTCCCTGAGACGCAGATGGATCCAGAGGATGGACTCCTTGTTGCTGCCGCGCCGATTTGGCACTTACCTTCCTTATTAAGAGGACGTTCTTATGCATACATGCGTGTCTTCTCTATGCGTATTGTATTCTACTAATCGATTCGGCCAAAATCTTACAATGGAATGACAGGGAAGTGTATGGGAGGCGGTTAGGAGTCGCTTTCAACAAATAAGCTACACGCCAAGTTCAAGACTCAGCAAGCTATACGTGGGTACCAAAAGCTAAACACAATAAAAAAAACGGGCCTCATACACCTAACACCGAAAGCGCGCTAGTTACGACGAGTGCAGAGAGACAGCTAAAATCGAAAGACCATTTTAGGCTGCCTAAATCGCAAAAGACTAAGGTGATCTGTAGCTACAAGGCACGCACACTAGCATCGGAATCCTCGATACTGGACTTGATCATGCAGGTAAGAACGATGAGATACGACACCATTGGACTAGCAGAGACGAGAAGACGCCACCTAATCAACGTCGTCTCTTACACCAGAGAAAAATTGTTACATGAGGCAATACAGGAGTTGGCTGCGTCGGCGTTCCAGGCAGCAGCAGTTTGGCCATGAACATCGACCCATTCGAAAAACTAGCTGCCTGAATTGCGACTGAAGAGATGCGCATCGCATTCACAATCAATAAATAAAGGTTCTTTGTGAGCTGTATAAAAATTTTACAACAAAGATACCGCCATTCCAGAACGATACTAACATCGACGTCAAAAGAGCGGTTAGGCCACGCAATACAATCTCACCAAAACCATTTACCGTCACCTTCGAGAACTTCATACCAGAGCTTGAATGGGGCAAGATGGGAGTGAAAGGCGATGGTGGGTAATTACACCATCTTCGCTTTACTGGTTACATCGATCTGATGGCATCAAACATTAGCCAGGCGAAAGCAATTCTTGCCGACTTTGACAAAGTCTGTGGAAAGACTGGTCTTCGACTAAATGTCACAAAAACGATGTTCATGAAGAACGGATTGCTTTCGTATGCCTCATTCACGCTCGACGGAATGAATATCTCCGAATGCTCCAGTTGTGTTTACCTAGAAGGAAAACCAACCTAATGAGCGACTCAGCTCCAGAGTTGAGTGGAAGGAAACGAGCGGCTTGGGGAGCTTCCAAGAGCATCGAGGGTATGGTGAAGAGAACAAAGAACACCCAACCTCGTACCCACAATTTCGACCTAACGGTACCTCCTGCGTTAACGTAAGCGTCAGAAACCTGGTCGCTGCGTAAACGGGATGAAAAATCACTCAACGTTATCGAACGCGCAGTCGAAAGGATGATGCTAGGAGTAACCGTTCCACAAAAGTAAGGGATGGGATCCGAAGCTCTGATCTGCGTCAACGATCAAAAATCAAAGATGCCGTTCTGTACGCCAAACAGGAGAAGAAAAGGTGGGCCGGCGATGTAATGCGTATGAGTGACAACCGATGGACAAGAGCCGTTAGTGAGTGGATTCCTCGGGATGGCAAGCGTATTGCAGGAGGACCACCGACCCGATGGTTAGAGTTCTTCACAAAAGCTCTAGAAGTAAGATATGATGCTCAACGATTCATAGAGGGAGCAGAACCCAGTGGGCTACTCTTGCACGCGACTGGAAAGAATGGGAGATTTACTGGCGGCCGCTCGAGTCACTCGACGATCTGCGGGAGGACGGGCGATAGCGATAACAAACAGTGGGTAAGTGTTCATTTTCGTATTATGCAGTGCAATCACGTATAGGACGTTTTCACAATAGCATTTTGTTTTCGTTTCGAATCTAGCACTCGAAATGTTCAACTTTTGCGTTCGGTTGAAGGATGACTTGAAGAATGACGACCATTACAACGAAAGGTCAACATTGCCTGAGGAATCACACTACCTTGGTAGTCGTGAATCCATGCGTTTCTTGAAATCCTAACCAAAGCTGACGAAACCAGCATATCCTAGCTAGATGGTGACAATGCCCTTACGATTCCTCGTGAAGGCGGGCCACCCAAGCAAAAACGAATCAACAACAAATATTTACTCTAGGCGATCTGCGCCAAGCTTACGACCATCCAACTTATTCTACAATGATCACAATTATCGAGCGTATGTAGTACAAAGTCTCTAACAAAATGTACTAGTGAATTGATGGCTAGTACCAAACAGATCGTACTGCTTGATCGGGAATTAAACTGCGACATGGCCAGCAGCGAAAATTTTTGACGTTCTGGAAAAAATCTCGTCAAAACCTCCCTCCGATCCACACGGACCAACAGTGATGACATGGGAACGCTCCAGCATTTCCTCGGGAAACTTAGGATTCCACAGAAAACAGCACTCAACTGGATATAGCTATGAGTGAAGAAACCCCTAAACGAACTCAAACGATGATCCGACCAGCCTCATGGGCGGCAGGCTAGAAGAGATAAAGGAACGAATGAGAGAAGTACTACGCCACTCCCGACAAGGCACGCAAGTACTTTGTCGTCAATGCGTATTTATACAAGGAATAAGAAGCCCTCGGTGTCGACCGATCCCTGGTTGTTAGAGGTGACTGAATGCGTATTTGGCCTATGCGTGGACGTCCGGTGGCTAACCGATGTATGGAGTCCATCCTGCCATCCTCCTAGACAAGTCTGGTACCAAATCACTAACCCCTTGAAAGAGAGATGGAAGGCTTTATGGGCCTGGAACGAGGGGTCGATCCCAGGTGTATTGCAAGGCGCCTCTAACTACTGCGCTACACGCGTCCTCGATACTTATCGACAAATATCTTTGTAAATCCGTATACACCCAACGATTTAATACCAACAGATATGGTGAAAAATAGAATACATTGCCACTAGTCAAATCTCGAAGTCGCTCCGAAGACTTCCACTCGACGACCACTCGAACAACAAAGTTTGTGTCCGGTGTTAAGCGTTCCTATGATTCTCTAGGTCTCACGTCACCTCATACTGTTTACATCCTGCTACTTCCGATCGATTCTTTCACTTTTCCCCCTCTCTCCCTCGCTTACTCTTCATAGTTGTCGATCATGCATTGATTTATTGTAGGCGTGGTTCTCCACATTAAAAGAGATTATTATTATATGTAATATTATCATATTACCATAGCATGTCGACGTCTTTCTTTTGAAATGTTCCCGTTTTATTTCGCCTTATCCAAGAATTCATGCTCTGTTGCACTTTTAAAGTTGGTCTGACTGGTTAGAAATACCTGTTACTACCGTCAGATGGATATTTTACCCTCTTGTGGTCGTTACTTTTCACTTCAGCGATGTTTCGTGGGTTGTCAACAGTTTTTACGTCACAAAATAGTAATCTTTACAGGTGCGGAACATTGTGAATTCCTTACGCTGAACTGTAAATCGCAGTAAGGAGTACCCGGAAACATGGTGTGTTTTTGAGTCCATATAAACGCTTATTATCTTGTTACAGTTAGAATGGTCGTCTTGGAAATCTTGTATTTTGCTTGTTTTTTGATACTAGCGAGAATAAAAAGTCGCTCCTGGTGTGAAACTCTTCAAACAGTTGCGGCTGGGTTGTTTCTATTTTGTAAGATTGGAAAGTGTCAATTGATTGATAATCCAGAGCGCCACACTACAACCCTACCTGGAAGCAGTTCGTCATACCCTTCAGGCGGCACTCTGTCTTGAACAGTTCAGTTCACAAGTGGTGGAAAGGCACATGAAACCTGAGGTGCGTAACTGTTCCTCATTATTTTATGGGCTTAGAATAGCTTTTCTTGAGGCCATGACAGTGTTTTCTCGGTTCCAGATTGAAGTACTTTCATCGAAGGAGCTCTTAATGACACCAGTTGTTGTGGCACGCAATAAACAGGAGCGAGTTCTTATTGAACCTTCTATAAATTCCGTAAGGTTAGTTATTAGTTCAGATGTTGACAGTTCTGACGATAAAGTGCTATGTAGGCATTTTTTTTCAAATCGTTTTCCTTTGTCATCTTTATATTTAAGCATTTATTACGGATTTTTGCATCGGGAATGCGAATACGGCCTTATAGCCTTTGTTCTTCATTCCTGCAATCTCTCTTTCTTTCACAGTTGTGTGGAATCGATGCATTTTTCTAATTTTCAGAACTTGAAAATATACTGAAGTTGTCGGAGTAGTTATAAGGATTTGATTTGGACTATACTGAAGTATCTTTCATCGTCTGGTTTTGAGAAGCAAATGCATTTTCTAAGCTTTTATTTACGGCTTTAACAGGGTTTCTACTTCGAAAAGCATTGCTGAATGTATTGATACAGTCGTTCCCAACGGTTTATCGCCTAATCGTGACTAGGAGGTGTTCCTGGATGTTGGGCTGCGATGTACAGTGGGTGGATTCATCCCCAGACAGGGTGTTCCAAGCTGAGAAGGAATTCGGCGTTTCTGTCAGGAAGCCCAGCTAAGAGTGAACCAATACAAATACCAAGATCCACCACTGTCCAGATCCAGATCCTGGTACGAAACTAGTCGCACGGTGGTAAATCTCCCTCTGATCCACAAAGGTGGGCGACTGCCCGTGGTGGTGACGACTTGGAGCAGACGTCGGCCAAACTGACCTCGGGGTTGCAGGGAACCACAATGGCTAAACCAGAAAAACTCCGAAATAATGGAGATTATGCTAGGGCCCGCCTAATCGGTGCGGATGGGTCATCCAAGTATCGAAATATTGATATGTTCATGTTTGTTGACGACATTTAAGTTGGTTTGTCCAATTTTTCGCAGCAATATTGTACTTTTCTGTATCTTTTTTTTCAGAGTTTCTATCTCAATAAAGCAGTCAGATGAAATTGAGCGTATTTTATGTCACAAGTTCACACGATTCATGTGTCAAAGAGCAGATAATTTCTTTATTCTCAGGCGTAAACCTATGCCAGGTAGGGATTTCCAATCAGGTTCAGGCTTTTAAGGAATATCGTGCTGATTTATCAAGCAGCAAGAAGGCGAACTCTTTTTAGGGTATGATATATCCTTTTTAATCACTGCTTCACATACGGAGACCATGTATAAGCACAAATTGGTCGACTTTTTGTTACACTTTATGCAAGAAATTGACAAGGTATGTACATTATGTTCTCTTTAGTTTGTCAAAGATCCCTCTTAGTCTATATGAGAGGTAGATAGTTTTACGGTGATATGCTGTTATATTCATGATAGAGAATGGCCATAAATGGTGAAGCAATAAGTTTTTAGTTTGTGATTGCTTATTTCTCTCTACTTTGACATAGGATGACTCTAAACCTGATATGAGCTTATCATCTGATAGCCTGGTAGCAATCGTTTATTTTATTTTTGATATATAGCCGTGCACAAAAAACTACTAGTTCCATTGCGTTACCAGCTTGTCAGCGTACCCCAGAGTACTGTAAAGTTTCTTTGTTCCTACTAAGTTATTTCTTTTCACCCTACATCTGCTAGGTCTTAATAATAGTAATAAAATGCCTGGAAATTTAACTTGAGGAGCACTAATTGAGATGTGTTCTTTCCAATTCTTTGACTAGATCCTCGTACACTATACTTGCTCTTTTGGTGTTGTTTTTTGTTGAATCTTATCGTTTTTCAGGAAATCAGTGATATGAAGTTAGCGTTGAATGCCAGAGCTCGTGTATCCGCAGAAGAATTTCTGAAACGTTTCAATTAGGCCTGTTCGTTAAACATGGATTAAGCTGGTCGTAACTCGACGCCATCCTCCAACCGGAGTTCCATACATTTTCCCTGAAGTCGCACTGAATACTTCTTTCGAAGTGACATTACTCTGCGTCCCTCAATCTATCTTAAGCCGGTAACCGTTTATTTTACAGCCTTAGTACTGTTATCTTCTCTTAGTGAATTAGCATGTTTTACTTAATAACTTTCATTAGTAAGTCACAGTTCTGTAGTAGTTATAATGCCCAATATCATGAACTTATATGTGATTTTTGTCTGGTTGTCAAAGTCTATGCTTTATTTCCAAACTATGCTCTTTATATACCTGGTCCTGTAATATTCACTAGTGATAATGATTTGTTGTGTTCTCTTTTTTCCTATTTTTTTAGTTCTGTAGGAAATTTTTGGCTAATAGCCGCTGCACTTACAGATGATCGATAAATATTTTTTAAATTAGGTTACCAGATTGTTTTCACGTGGTGGTATATCATCCAAGATTTTTTTTACCCCTAGTGGGATTTTTTCTATTACTGTATGTAACTGGTTTCAAGATGAGGATACTGGTTGTATTTGTCGTCGTTTCCGTCTCCTCAACATTGGAGGAAGTAGCATCAACCGAAAAAAGTTTGTTCACTATCGAGGGTAATGTGCGTTGATCTTAATTACGTTTAAAGTGCTTCTTATGTTTTACGTATTAGTTCACCGTCGTAGATCCATGTTTTGTAAAGCTCTGCTCTGGACCCTAAATATGTGGATGTTTTATGGATGACAAAGTGTCTGCTGTTGAGTTTGTGATAGAGGATTAAGTGTACTAGGGAATTACGGGCACCGTAGTGTTCCTCAGCAAGGAAGGGGATAAAATTTCACTACTATAAAGACCTCAGAGTTTGTCTGTGAACTGTAAATCTCAGGTAGTGTTCCCGCTGTCGGAAATCTCTGATCGCAAATGGGCAGCTAACTCTCGTGTCCTTCTTAATCATGGCGAGTATATAGGATTTGTTCGCGAAGATGGTTCTTTCGTCGTAGATAATGTCGCAAGTGGAAGTTATATCGTACAAGTGAGTATTCCTTGCCATGTAACTTCCTTGAGCATTTCGTTGTTTCTGTGTGGTGATATAATAACATTTACAAATTAAGATTTTGCAAGCCATTTCTTGGGTCTTTCCATAGAGCTAATTGAGAGTTCGTGACCAAACCTAGGTATTTGTACTTTTTCTTCCGGAAACTTCGTGAATTTGTGATTTGTGCGTCATTTTGTATGTTTAAGATACTGAGCGCATGTATATTAGCTTTGGATACAACGTTTTCTTGTGTGTTCTGTTTGACTGTTATCTGTTAAGGTAGAAAATGTTGATTTTGTTTTCGAGCCGATTCGCGTTGACATCACAGCGAAGGGAAAGATTCGTGCCCGGAAACTCTCTGTATTGCAGGTCGAGCAAAATGCACTTTTTCGTCCTTGTTTTAGCAGCACCTTCACTAAATAGCTTTTTTTTTAGCCAAATGTGGTTAACCAACTGCCATATCCCTTAAAGTTGAGCGCACGGGAGCCTACAAAATATTTTCGAAAACGTGAAGAGTGGCGGATCACCGACATGTTGATGAATCCTATGGTACTAATGCTGGTTTTGCCATTGCTGATCATGCTAATAATCCCAAAGTATGTTTTCACCACATTTTTATTTCTTTCGCAGTAATCTCTGGTTAATATACATCGAAAATTCCAGCCAATGAGTCCAATCTCTTTCAGAATTTTTGAAAATTTTGTTAATGACAGTTTTAATAGATTTACTTTACTAATTTAATAAAAATTATGTTGCTAATCTTTTGAGACTATGACGTGTTTTTAATGGCCAATGTGTCGGTGGTTATGTGGGTAAGGTTGTGTTCCACGTAGAACTTTCTGAATAAGATTTCTGAGAGTTAGATCTAACCGAACAATCTAAATTTACCTTAGAGTTCTTGAGTAGCATTTAATTTGCTGTTAAGTGAAAGTAAGGGTAGTATAGTTCAACTATGCATATCTCTGGAGCCTTGCCTGTAGCCATCCAAGTTGTTTAATAAATTGGTGACCAGATGCATTGACTACGATTCGCATACCCGAAAGAAAATGCCTCTTGCAAAGTTGAACAAGAATAAATTGCCTCACTATGAACTATATAGAGCTCTAATCTTTCGATTTTTATGGATCTTTCTAAGGGAACTGTAGGTTGTTTCATTCTCATTCCGTGAAATTATTGCTTTCTAGTGCCTGCAAAGGTTTTTTTTCTTCTGTTGGGGTTCATAATTTGAAGCGTTGGCTATTGAATAAACGGAATTTCGCCCAACACATCACTAAGTTGTTTTTTCTTAATGCTGTGCTTGTAACGGGAAATCTTGGATTTTTTTTGTTTTCTCTGAGTGTGGATTTTGAATAAATTTGGAATTAAAATAGGCTTCTAAAGAAGCTACGTATGCCTTTAGATCTTCTGTAACTCTCATAAATTCCTTAATTTTTTAGTTACTCTAATTATTGAAAATTTATTGATAGTTGTCAAAAAACAAGCCTATTGTGTGAAAGATGCTCATGAGTAGTACCATACCAAATTAGTCATCTCGACCTGTGAGGCCTAGAATGGTTGTTTCGTTTATCGCTTGTAGGATTACATGTCATTTTCTTTAAAGAAATGTATTTTTCAGAATGACCGCTAACGATCCGCAGCTCCAGAAAGAAATGGCAGAAATGCAGCTACCTAAGGTACACCATGAACTTCCGCGTTGGTTTCCTCCCCGTATTTGCTGTTTCGGGAAACTTCCTCCTAATTTTCTTCGATTACGAACATATGAATATGAAGCAAAGTCCAAGGAGTTCATTCCAGTTACATTTTTTCATCCTATGTAAAAGGCGTTTTACTGAAAGCGCACTGTGCTTTCACTGAGTAAGGTAACCTTGTTATGGTGGTTTGTAGTGTTAAATAGAATTTGCGACTCCTTTAGCATCAACTGCCACGACCGACTTTCTATTAACCTCGGCATTGATCAAGTGATTTTCTTCGTATTTTTGTTGAGCAAACGCGAGGTGTTAGTATTCTTTGTTTGAACAAGGAATAGTAACACCTCGCGTTTGCTCAACAAAAATACGAAGAAAATCTTTTAGCATCAATTCAAAGTCCCATAAATCAGCTTCTTTTTTAGATGGACATGCCCGATGTAAGTGAAATGATGGCAAATCTCTTTGGTGGAGGAACATCGAAACCGAAAAAGAAAGCAATTGCAAGTGGACAGCAGAAGAAAAAGTGACGAAATTTTTTTTAGTATGTTCTAAAAGTTGTAAGTAGAAGCCTTTCTCAGCAGATGAAGTGAATAGCGCTGAGTACAAAATTTGTGAAGTCACTTTTTGCTCATGGATTTGAAAACTGTTAAGGTTTCTTCCTAGTCCTTCATGTATGGTATATTTCATTTTGAATCACGCAAATCTCAGTGTATTGTATCATATGTGTAACTTAATGGCCAGAGATGTCTGTGATACCATTTGATTTGCTTTATTACTTCTTTTGAATCTTATCCATCGTTTGCTGGACTTCATTTCTCTTGTTGACGCGAAATCACACCACATTTCGAAGTACAGCTCATTGTTGCCCATGGCAACGGCTTCACTTGTCTAGCCATCCGTGTGCTTACTAGATTTCAAAGTTTTAGTCATGTCTGTTGTAATCCTAGTCGTTATTTGCATTCATAGCCGTGCGACAAGTTTTCTGGCGAGGTTTTTTTTTTTCGCACGTGTTTCTCTAGGGTTTTGACTGCTTCTTTTTACGAAAGGAAGTTTATGTAAAGTCTGTAAACATATTGTTAGCCTCTTATCGCCTCATATTTCTGTAATAGGTCTGCAGAGATTGTTAATAAAACTAATCCAAGTTTGTCACTGTTGATGCAAGCCTGTTGTTCCGTGCGTTTGAACACGATGACTTTTACATAGGCGGGTATCCCACTTGGATGACATTTGGATATGTCTTGTTTGTGAACACCACGGCTATTTCTGTTGCGAAAAGATACACAGTAGTTGCTTCTTAGAAAAGGTCTGTTCAAAACAGAGCTAATGAAGACGATGGTGAAGAGTAACGGGCAGATTATTGATGCGTCATTTATGTCCACCTGGAGGAAATATCACCGAAATTTGAGTCTTATGCAATCGAATTCAAGGGTCTACATGGCGAGAATCTTGTAAGGATCACCAATGTAGGTCGTGAGAATGAGGGCACACTTCAGCTGTCGTGAACTTGTTCGACTTCGCAGTTCTTCTTGATTTAACGCACACGTTAGAAATATAAATTTTACATAAACGAGACCGAAGTTTCTTCAATGTAGTTGCACGCTTTATGGGGAATTAGAAGTTCCTAATCTGACAAATCCAAAGAGGAACTAAGGGCATCGACCTTCACACACGTACATCCCAAGCTGCCTAAAACCAGAAATTCTGAGCTAGATGCTGGAATCTAGATGTATACAGTCTTTGTTCGCAAACTAATGTCTCTAGCTTTCATCGACACTGGAAGGATAACGAAAAGTTTCCCAGAAACAAAAACTGAATCAACAACTTGTGGAACATGTGACCTTCCATTATATCACACACTTGCCTTGCATAGGATTTTCTATGTATCATCTGTGTCACCTGTTGTTCAGTTGATCGCCGAGTGACTCAAACGGGCGCCAATAAATTCTCATCATTTCTTCCATTTCATCCCATCGCGTACAAGGGTAGCGCAGTAGGTTCTCCTCATTCTTGGGACTCGTTGAGCGTCACAGCTTTCTTCTAGGGCTTTCGTGAAGAACTATGACTATCAGGTCAGTGATCTTCCTGCAGAACTTTTGACATCTTGAGGAATTCAGTCACTGGTGGCTCTTGTCAGTCGGTTATCGTTCATATGCATTACGTCTCCGGCCCACCTTATATTCGAGTTTGGCGCATAGAACGGCATCTTTGGTTTTTGATCGTTGGTATAGATCAAAGCTTCCGGTCTTATCCCTTACATTAATGACATGGGGTACTCTTGGCGTCATCCTTTCGAATGCGCGTTCAATAACGCTGAGTGATCTTTCATCCTGCTTACGCAGTGACCAGGTTTCTGACGAATGCACTAAGGCAGGAAGAATTGTGAAGTCGAGAAGGTAGGCACGTAGTCGAGTTTTCTTTGTTCTCTTCAATACGACTTTGATGCTCTTGATAGCTCTTCAAGCCGCTCCCTTCCTTCTGCTCGACTCTGGTGCTGAGTCGTTCATCAAGTTCATTTCTCGACCTAAATAGACAACTGGAGCATTTGGAGACATTCCTTCCGTTGAGCGTGAGTGGGGCGTTAGTAGCCAATCCGTTCTTAAAGAGCATCGTTTTCATGAAATTTAGTCGAAGCCCAGGATTTACACAGGCGTTATTAAAGTCAGCAGGCATTCGTTCCGGTTGGTTAGTGTTTGGTATTATAAGGACGATGTCATCAACAAAGCGAAGATGGTGTAGTTACTGACCTTCGATTTTAACTCCTATGTTGCCCCATTCCGATGTTCCCAGGACGTTCACGACGGTGGCGGTAAGTAATTCTGACAAGATGGTATCGCCTTGAAGTAAGATGAAGTCAATACCAGGATCCACCACAGTCCTACTATCAAATTACTTGCATGGTGGCAAATGTCCCTCTGATCCACAAGGGCTGCGACTGTCTGTCGTGGCGACGATCTGGGGCAGACTTTGACCAGGATGACCTCAATACTCCTGAAAATACAATGGCTAAGCCAGCAGAACTCCGAAAAATGGAGAACCTGCTGGGGTCCGCACAACTAGTGAGGACGCGCCGTCCAAGTGACCAAGTATCAGTGAGCTTTGTGAATCCTTACCCATCCTCTGCAGCTTGGAGCATAGCTTCAGCTTCTATCTCTTTAGGACCTTCTATGGACTATGCTGGCGATTGTCTGTAGCTCATGCTGGTGACAGACGTCTCTTGGTGACTTTCGAACTCTCAGCTTTCATAGCGCTAGCGAGATGTTGAATGAGCCGATCGTATTCATCGTCGATGTTATCATGCTGGGCACCTTCCCAAAAACCGACCAGTGATCCAATTAAATCCATGTTTATGATGGTTTGGATCTCTTTTTGGATTTGGCGGCTTTTTCTCCTTCCCACGAGAAATGCGGTAGGCAAAACCTTCGATTTACTATAATGCGGTCTATTTTGCTGTGGTACTCTACATTGGGAAACTCCCACTTCCAGTACTGAGAGTGGGCTTCTGGAACTACGAGTTATTCCATTTTAATCCGTTGGTGACAATGTAACATTTTTCAGATGTTCGTATCAGTTCATTCTTGTCGTTAAATTCTTCAATGGTGACTATGAAGAATGCATGTCTTCTCTGTCAAACTTCTCCAAGTTATATAGAACGCTTCGTCTTTGTCATAGCTTGATGTAGGTGCGTAGAGGACGAAGGTTGTTAAAGTTGGTATTGATCCACATCAACTCCTTTCTCTACTCTGCTATTGCATGCTCCAAGAAACAGTTCTTCTCCGATATTATTTTTTAGAGGGAGTCGCCGTCTCGCCTCAGCCAGTCCGATGACATCGTACCTCATCCTTCTTTCATGCATGATCAAGTATTCAATCGAGGACTCAGATCCAAGAGAGAGTGCATTGTAGGTACAGATCATCACCTTGGTCCTTTGCGACTTAGCCAGTCTGAAATGCTCTGAAATTTTTCCATCCTTTCTGTACTCGTTCTGTCCAACGTAGCCGTATCATGCGCTATTTCAGGGCCAGTGGAATGAGACTGGCCTGTCTTACTGTGTTTAGCATTTGATGCTCACCTACAGTTTACTGAGCTCTGGACATGTTGACTGTGCATACTCAAGCGCGTTTTGCCGGTCTTTCCCATAGTAGATGTGGAACTCATTTGTTAGAAACGGCTTCTAACCGCCTTCCACATTCTTACCCATCACTTATTTTGGGGCGTTTCGCTGAATGGGCTCGTAAAGTACAAATCGCACTGTGGAGAACACACTCAGGTATTTATACATGAACTCCGTAAACACAGAAGATATGTGTCAAATTGGCGTTGTGGGAGCAGTAATTCATGTTCTAGATCAGTCCGCTCCTCAGGAAAGTATAATGTCGTTTCTAGTGAGCGATTAACTCCTATCCGCCATCTGAGGGAGCCCTACGTCGCCTCGCAAGTAATAGGTTTGAAATCCCTCTATGAGGGAGGTTTGTGATTTGTATGTAAAGAAGAAAAATCATATGACCACAATAACAGAAATCCAAAATGGGTATACCCGGTGTCCATAGCCATTTCATGAAAAAGTCTGAGCTTTTATATTATTTATTTGCGTTGAATTCTCCTTAATTCCTGAAGCTTCGTCAGAAATATTGTCGCTTCATAGTTTTCTTTTCTCAATGGCTATTTTTTTCACTATGCACAATATCAAAGCTTTGCGAAGTAGTTTTTACCTACTCACCCTTCAGTCTGTATGAGAGCTGTTCTCACTCGCAATACTCCCCTCATTACTTATATACCTAGAGTTTTTGTGTGGTTACATTCGGCTACGGTATCGCAGGGTTGGTCGTTAAACAGGATAATCCACGGGTTCGTTTACGGCTGTCGCATTTCTATGGAAAAAAAGGCGGCATGCCGCCCTGGCAATTGCGCAACTAGGCCAGAAACTCGATAGAACAATAGCACGACGAACTCGTCAACTGAGCATCATCCTTACCAGGAGGTCGTTGCGACAGATGGAGTAACCTCGATAAATGCGGTTCTCCTTAGACCAGCGTGTTTACTTAATTTGTATGGTCAACATATTTAAAAAAATTTAGTAATACCGTATTTTTAATTTGTCATAAGGCCCGCCAATATTTCAAAGGTGGAAAAAATTGAAGAGAAATAGCTTTTCAAAGGTTGCATCTCTGCAATGGAACATAATAAAACAGAAAGCGCCATCAAATTGTTTTTGTCGATAATGCAGATAGCAAATTTCAGGCTGAGAAGGGTCGAACCCAAACAACTCACTATCTGTGCAGTTCTTTTATACCTAATGCTTGTTTAAATAATTCCGGCTGTTTGCCATTGTGATTCAAAAACTCCACACATTCGAATGCGACAAATGGTCCGAGGGCAGTGCAACGATGCGAACGAATTCTCGTCAATGTCTTGTGATCGATTACGGTAGTCGAGACGAAAGATGCCGACAATCGCATCGTTCCCACCACTAAACGAGAATACTAGTAAGATTACGGTAGTTGGAGACGAATAAATCGTCCAAAACCGATATCTTTCATGTGTCACAGAGTCGTATGGGCTTGCTTGAAACCGAAGAAAAAAACCTGACAACTTAGGGCAAGCACAAGGTTGTTCACTAACTTATCGGTACCATAAAGAAATTAATGAGGAACCTTTTTTTAACTTCTGATTGTGTGAAACTCCGCGTAGTATGATGCTTGAATTGCATACCACTGTAAGAACGTGAATGACTATTCACTAATTGTACCTTCATCCTCGTTGTACTTTTTCGGGATTTTGGAATGAGATTTACACCAGCACTAAATGAAAGTAACTGAATGATGTAGTGATGACGAATTTACAAGAATGGTCGGCAAAAATTTGTCCTGGCATTGCCTTTGAAACTTCGTACAACTGAATCTATAGGATCCATGAAGAAATGTTCACTAACACGTAAAACTCCTTGAATAATCTAGGAAAATTCGCAGAAATTCATTTTTCTTCTTCCAGGAAGTCAAGCGCAACCGTTGATATCTGTATCACCTGCAGACCCATTCGAAGATGGGCTTTTTCTCCTCCCTTTCGCAGATTCTTGGCGTAGGGCGACGACAAGTAAACGTTATAGTGGTCGGTCTGGATAATTCCGGAAAGGTATCCTTAATTGACAGATTGATTTTATAGGTACTATTTTTGATCAGCTGTTATTGCTTTTAATATCATACTTAACCTTCACATTTTAATATCATACCTTCACATATGTGATAAAACCTTCAAAAATGTAACGATAAGATGTTATAAAGGACATAATTCTTTTGGAAACGTCGTCGTTTTCTTCGAACCAACTCTGCTGATCTTCTAGCCATCTCTTGTCCATTCATGGCTAGTATCTCATCTATTATAGTAAAGAAATACGTTTGCACTTGCTTGAATCATGAGGGCGAACTTCTGACTTTTTGTTCCGATTCTGCCGATGTAAATCAGAAGATGCCTGCTCTAACGCTGTGTTAGTTGTGCACTTCGTCGTGGCTGGGATGCATTGAAGGGCAATGACGAAGCCTTGAAGTCTGTTTTCTTGGCTCGAAAATATCCTCGTCGCTGACATCGTTGAGAAGTCTAGGGGAAAGAATGGTTGTTGCTTGTATTTTTTCGACCCCAGTTTTGAGATTCTAGAGCCAATAAATAAATTCTTTTTAACAACGGTGTTTCATAGCACGCAACGCAGCGATAGGCCTGAAAACCAATTTTTATTTAACTTTGGTACAAATAATCAATATTTTCTTCAATGATCGAGATAGTTGTCGTTCAAATAGGTATCTTTTTGTTCGGCTATTTCCAAGATTGCAAGGAGAATCGGCTCATCCAGCATTCTACGACATTCATAAAGAAGGCAACAATGTTCATGGCGTACCCGATTCCATAAGTGAAAAGCTTAAAGACTTCAGTGGGCAATGAATGCAAGGAAAACCTATTGCAAGAATCCTGGGATTCGCACAGCAGATATGATGATGGGTCATCCGACAAATAAAATGAACTACCATCCAATTTGAGCTGCTGTTTTGGCAACAATGCGTCCTGAAGAAGTAAGAAAAACAATTAACAAAAACAACAAAAGAAAAACAAAGTAAGAAATTGGTCAGCAGCCCTGCTCTATAAAAGCGCACTAAAAAGTGATGGCCTTCATTCAAGCAGTCTTCTTACCTCAGTGTTTTAAGAATGTACAAATGTTTAACTCTTCCTCTTGTTCACTCTGCTGGTCTTCATCCGTCATTGTCAACTCATTATCAGGAGGCTGCCCATAACATATTATGCAGAAGAACAGCGTACGCAGGCATCTGGTGCTTTTCTATAAATTCATAGAATATTAATCAAGGTGGTATCACATATTCATCCCATTTTTACAGTTTTTTTTCTAACGAGTGGCTAGTTCTCTTCGGCCAAGCTTTTTGCGATACCGCATCCACATCGGTAAGCGGTTTCCACGGTTTTTCGTACACGCTATGATTGAATCGATTCAATTCAGATTCTGATTTCACGAAATTGGTCATCTAAGGTATAAGAGGAGAGTGATATTATAAAATAAGGCTTGATCAGTTGTCCTTAAAAATGCGATTTCATGCACTAGAGTTGTAGGTTGTTGGTACAGTGTTATAGGTAGATATTACTATTTTCCTACCACCTCTCCATTGCGTTCTTTTGGGCATTCTGGTTGGGTTTTCCTGGTTGGATATATCTTGTTTATGTCTTGAAAGAGCAATCCCAAAAAGTCTTTAGGCCATCCCAAAGGTCGATGGTGTATATTGTGGGTCGGAAAAGACTCACTGTCTAGATTTTCTTATTTTTCCATTCCTAACAATTTGAAGATGGGCTTCTGGTGTTGTTTGGACATGAGGAAACAATAGCTTTTCAATTACGGTGACAATACAATCTGCATACAAGTAAACAGGGTCCATGTAGCTATGTATGTGTTCTATAAAAAGTCAATCTTTTTTGGGATGAGCAATGTTGCGGAAATATAGAGACCATCCTCTGAATCCACCTTCACCTCAGAAGGAGCATAAAGTTTTCATCCGGCGACTAACCCCGATCCTCGACCTATAAATTCTCCACGAAGTTAAATGGTTGACCGTATTGAATGCTACCTTACCCAGTTCGTTTTTTCCTCTTTTTCTAATGAAAATGCAGTAATGTTTCAGTAATCGCCACTATAAATCTTCTTGATATTTTATTACTACAAAGGTGGGAATGACATATCTGCATTGCTAGGTTAAAAATCTATTCAGCACTGCTTAGGAATCAACTGGAATGTAGATTATTCTTTTAGACGACAATGTTGAATTATCTACGAACTCCGGAAACGGCGACAACGCAAATTGCTCCAACAGTTGGATTCTCAGTTGTGAACTTCATCACAAACAACTTCAGCTTCACCGCTTTTGACATGGCCGGCCAAGGTTACAGATGTATCTCAGTAATTTATTGATTTCACTGACGAGGGCTTAGTTGATCAATATGAAGATTGACCATTTAAGTATTGGTAAGTCTTTAGATGCATAGTTCAATAGGTTCCCCTTCCTTCTTTTCTTTCGTTTTTCCTCTTTTTCTGTCTCCTATTCGCCTTTTTTCAGTTCATTCCTTGCTCCTTTGGACCTGTCCTTCCTTGATTCCGTTTATTCCACTCGTTCTTTCGTCTTCTCTCCCTTTTCGTTCATTCTGAAAAGTGTTTGCCGTCAGCATGTTTCCTATTTCGTGGCTTTGTCGATCGTAAATCTGTACCCGTTGAGATTGTAAAATTTTAGCTTTAGGATACCCAAATGGCGATTTGCTTATGGCGATGGCAAGTTTTCAACAGATTTACGATCAGTGCTTGTTAGAAAAAATAGTCGCCATGAGAGTAGAACGAAGATTTCCACCAATGTACTCCATTCCGTAGTGGCCATAGTAAAAATCCGAAGAGTTGAACAGTAGCGAATATTCGAGTTAATGTTTAACACAGTGGTTAGAGGTGCCCATCACTATACACATAGTCGTTAATACGATTCCTTACCGAGGTAAATCAGGCCTTCCATCTGTTAGGGGTGGCGTTGAATTGTTAGCAAACAAGTTTATGAGGATAAAATGCCGATTTGATACAGGCATAGGTCCTAGAAGCTACTGAATAGGCCAAATATGCACTCAGTTGCCTCTAGTATCGTACGAGTAGAATCGAGTGCATGGTACATCTCTAGAGGATGGATCAACGCCGAGCGCTTATCTTTTGATTGCTTCAAAATATCAAACCATCAAAAAAGTTAGACATCAACTTTTCTATGTCACCTTTCTCTCTTCCATCATCCTATCGCTAAATGAAATTTTTTAACATGTACACATCACTTATCACTTTTCAATTATTTAACGATACTCGTTAAGGAAAGTACCGTAACCTATGGGAGACGTACTATGTGAATTCGCAAGGGGTGATTTTTGTTGTCGATAGTGCGGATCGACTACGTATGGCTGTAGCCAGAGACGAATTATGGATGATCCTCGATCATAAAGATGTTGCCGGACGACCGGTGAGCCTCTTTAAATGAAGCGTTCTTCAGTTGTTTTTAGAATCTCTTATTTTTTCCACCATTATCCTTATTTTGCTATTACGTTTTCAATTGGTTTTTCCTATAGTTATTCCACCGTGAAAGAAGGGCAGGCAGTATGTAAAAGTTGGGGCATTTACTTTTAATAGTTGCTCTTCTATTCTAAAATTATATACTATGCTGTGTTCCCCGTTTTTCTTTACGATCCGCTTTCCCATTTGGTTTTTTCTGGCATAAAAGGCTTCTCTCGATCTTCTTTCTTTCTTTATCAAATATGTTGGTAAGCAGATTAATCAGTGAAATCGCAAGAAAACATTTCATTCAGGTTCCGATACTAGTTTTGGCAAATAAAACGGACGTAAAGGATGCGATGACATCGGCGGAGATTTCGACCAGTTTGGGTATCTCTACAGACTTTTGACACAGGGCTCACTTATTAAATTTTTTCCTTCTAGGAGCACAAACTTTATTTCATCCTAAATCTACTTAAAACAAAGCAACTCACTATATCTTCTTAGCTTTTCGTTTTTAGAAGGTTCCTTCTACTTTCTTTTTTGTTCATTGAAAATATTGTCGAATACAAATATACTGATCTCTGGATAAAATGAGTCCACAGCAATGATTGCTGTCTTCTGAGTGATTACCATCTCCATTAATTTTCTATCAAAACTTTATTAACGTATGAGTTCATTGTATGAGAAAAGTAATATTACGATATTTTTTGATTTAGGATTGGATTTAATCCGAGGCCACAAATGGAATATTCATGGCACATGCGCCCTGAACGGCGCGGGTATTCAACGGGCGCTCGAGTGGTTGACGAAAGAGATCAAATCCTATTTAGACTCACAAAAATAATAAAAAATAGTAGATGAGGTATTTTTTGTTCTGAAGACTACTGAATGGAAGCTAAAGTATTTCATTACAAAACCGACCGAAGGAGATTATCTGCACTTTTATAAACTTAGCACCATCAATTTTTCTCATTTGAGTTAGGAAGTGGGTAAACGTATCAGCAAGCTGCAAATGCTTCAGTCATCAATTACCTAGTACTGTATCGGCTTTCATTGTAATAGTATCATACAGTTGTTTATTTTTAAGAATCTTTGACGGATTGCCGCTATTTCGCCGCACGACACTTATCGTAATCCAATCCGCCCTGTGTCCAGCAGTGATTTGCCTGAAAAGCTAAGAAAAACAATGGTGGTGGACGATTTGAGTAAAA
The DNA here is from genome assembly GCA_900624975.1 of Angiostrongylus costaricensis. Classification (NCBI taxonomy): domain Eukaryota; kingdom Metazoa; phylum Nematoda; class Chromadorea; order Rhabditida; family Metastrongylidae; genus Angiostrongylus; species Angiostrongylus costaricensis. Next base: position 95,163 of record UYYA01004370.1, read on the forward strand.
TGAGCCAAAATGGATTAGAAATCTAACACTCAGTTGATCGAACTCGAGCACAAATCCACAAATAAATCATCAAAGCTTGTAGGTACGAAATTCCACGTCATTATTTAAAAGTACGATAGTCTAAGCCGCTGCAGCCGTTGGATCGTCGTCTGTATCACTGTTACTAACGTAACTTCGAAGGTTACTGCAACATGACCACCGCTCAGAAATTTCTAGTTTGAAAATGCTTCAGCTCTTCAGCATTGTGTATGATCGAGTGGAGAAGTAACGCAATTTAGCGCGTCGCTGGTGGCCGGCGATCAGCTGATAGCGGTGTTTCAGATGGTTACGTCATCAGAGTTTACAAAACTTGCCATTGACCTTCTTTTATCAAAAATAAAAAAGGAAACGGCAAGCAATGAGCACGGTATTCTATCGGATTAACAGCAACTTCAGATCAAAAGATAAAAGAGTAAAGGTCTCGGCCTTGATAAATCCATGAAGGATGCGCCATGCACACCACTTCATTAAGTATCGTTAAAGGCGACTGCGTGCATATTTGGCCTATACAATGACTCGAGGTGCTACCGATGCATCAAATCAGTGCTACTATCCTCCCAGACGAATCTGGTACCAATTTGCGGACACCGGCGGGAAGGAAGGCTTGGTAAGCCGGGAGTGCTACATCAAACCAACGCCTAGATTTGTATGGTGGTGAACGTCAAACCAGGGCGCTATGCGTGCAACCTTAGATCAATATGGTAAAGTCTCAGTTTTCTCAAATCAAGGAATTTTCGCGTTTTCAGCCTTTTTTTTAGCTTACAATAAAAACATGGACATATAATTATTTTCGATCACATCTAAACAAACGTGTGATGTTTGGAAAATTTCTAAAAAAAAGTTTAGTTCCACTAAGACGCTGTATCCACACATTATGTAGATGTGCCTTCGAAAAAAATTTATTGATTGATTCTATGGACCGATAGGAAGGCAGCAATCGATCGCTCTCCTTGCTTTTCCTACCGATTACTCCACATATCGACGAAGAAAACCATATAGCGGTGCCAGTTCCTCCCGGGTCATAATAAACAGTTATTGAAATGAGAAAGCTACTACGAGAAATTTTTTTTGGCATAATGGCAACAACGGCATTTCTAAAAGTTGAAAGATATGGCACAAAAAATATGGTCAAAAATCATGTTTATCATCTATGAACTTGTTAATCACTGGATGAACTCCAGTAAAGTTTCTTCGCACCTACTCCAACCTTTTTAGGCCTGCTTAGCCAGTTCCGTTTGCTTGAGGAACACAAAAAATATCAACTTTTGGCATAATGCTCTTTTTAATACGTCCGACGAGTATGAGACTTTGTCGAGGTCTATCTTGGTGAAAACTAAATCTTAGGTACTCCTTTAAAGAAAATGTCGAACTAAACCATTGTTTGAAGCGTTTAAAGGAGGACGAAATGCAGCTGCAAATCTCTGAATTCCTTCGGCTTGCTAGTCGGTAACATCCACCAATCACGACGAAAACGTAAACCGTGGTGTGAAGAAAAGTTTTGTAACATTCTTATAGCCATGTGTATGCTGGGATATGAGCAAAACTCAGAGCCTCAGTTGAGCTTCATGCTGGCGTTCACGCTTATAGAGGGCTCATTTTCTATCCATCACAGTTACCGAAGCTCTTCCTTTGTCTTTCTTTCAGCCAGTTTTTTACTCTAACGGTGCTAGTAGCAATCACCCGTAGATGGAGATGATTTAGGAGCACAAGTTAGCATAATTTGTAATGATTATTATTTATTCAAAGACATTTTAACTGATAATAGCACATGGAAGTGAATTTTTGAAGCAACCAGTTTCAACCGAAACAAATCCAGAGCTATCCAGCTGGATAAGTTACCGATTGACGGACTCCATCCACAGTATGGTCAGTAATAAAACTCACGGCTAATGATTGATGATGGTGTTTGATGTGACCGCACCCCAGTTTTCTGGAGCAGATCCTAATTCGTCGCCAATTGCGCCAGTGACAAGAACAAGGTCGCCCCACAACAACGAACTGAGCACTTTTTAGCACTGTTGCTCAGTGCTCAGCATATAAACACGTGATGTCACTTCGAAAGTCAATAATGATTTTTGTAGTCGTAGAATATGTGTGCACCTGTGTGGAACTCGCCTAAGTACTGCAAGTGTCAGCACAATTCTTACCTGACTGATAATTTTCCAGTTGGGCAAAGTGGTTTTCTTGCTGAAGTCTCGAGACTGCCGCACGTAGGTTTTTACTGTCGGCACCATTTGAAGTAGTGGGCAGCTATTTGTCTATCGAAGTGACTGAGGTTTGCTCCGTTGTGACTAGGATTCCTACAAGGCATCTTCCACTATAGATTTAGTTTTAACTTCCATTTACTCCAAGTTCGCCTTTAAAAAAAAGTAGGAATAAGATAAATAGAAAAATTGCCCATAATTTTGAAGTAAATAAACGACAAAAAAATTCCTCACTTCAATGAACTTAAGGTCTGGTGACTAACTTAAGATTTTGGATTTCGTCGTTTTCACTAGAGTCTTCTCTCAAAATTAAACTTATCATCTCCCATAAGCTTTAGGCTATCTGGTAGAGAATACAACTTTGAACATTGACAAAGGAATCCAAGCAGTAACTTGTGGATTGCATGGTTACTACGAAGGATTCACGTAGGTTTGATAATGGGATGATGGTGATAAAAAAGACAATCCCTGAGTTAATTCTTATTCGTTTTATTATGACGAAATAAGTTGATATAATATGAAAAAACCAGATAAATGTGCACCGATCTGACCTCGAACATCATAAATCAGTTGCGCCAACAGAATACCAATCTTATTCCGTTAGTCAATTCCTTTTATTGTACCGCTTTACAAGCAAGCTGATAAGGCACACTGTTTACGGTAGCGTCACCATCAACTCGTACTGTCGTGTGGGAGTCGAATTTGACCGAGCTGGTGCACCCTATGATCAACTCCTTCTGATGCGGGATTCCTTGTGCAGCTGTCAAATCCGCTCTGATTCTGTGATCACTCGATCGGCCAACCAGGTGGCATTGAAAGTCTTTTGAGGAGATATATAATATGTTTTGTTAAAACAGGTACCTGCCCTGCTAGCGTTAATTATGCTATTCTTTTTATACTTTGTCTTCTTTGAGGAAAACCACGCACGAAATTTTTTTGGAGAATCCAATTAAGACTAAGCTACTCAAATTCTAAGGTTTTCCTGAACTGTTACTCATAATCTACTTCATATTAATCCCTTCGTAACTTTTTCACTTACCTTACTTATGTCAATAACCTAAAATTGACCGAGATTCACGTGTCCCTAAGTCCGGATGGGTCGATCCCTTAGGCGCCCTTGGGCGATGACCTGCCTAAGTGCCATGCCATGCCTGTGCGCGCCCGCTTCCCATTGGCAAGTAGGCGTGGCATGAACTTGTAGTCCTTTAATAAATCTGCTGCCCCTTGCAGAACTCCTATGTCGTTTAGGGCTCTAGTACCTGTCATTATGAGCCAAATTTTCTAATGTTTCAAAATTTTTGTATCGTTTTATGTTCCGTCTGCAGCGATTTTTAAGCGCCAAAGTTTCTAACAATTTGAGTCTCGTTATATTGGCGGAATACATCGTGACTTTGGCGTCCTTTGCGCTTAATGATCTTATGAGCATTGTTTAAAATTTAGTCTTATTCGTTTATATGGCCTTTATGTTCGTATATTAGAAGCGATTGGGAAAATACTGTATGCCATCGAACAGTTAATTGGTGGTCCTTCAATTATTTTCGGTTCTTAATAACGCACTTCGGCTGCATGCATCTCTGCTTATGTTACACTTCGTTAGTAAATGTCTGTTTAAATCTACACACTTCTGCCAATAATTTATGACTTTCCATCCTAAAAAATCCCAATGTTTTGGATGTTACGATTCCTGAAAAGAGGCTTTCGAAGGCGCCTTGGTTGTCGAAGAATTTTCCTTGAACTCCGTTGTACTCACAATCCTTTTCATTCAAATAGAATGTCCGTTGAGAGTAAAGAGTAGAAGAATGCATAACTTTGATGAAACTACGAAAAGGAAAGTTTGAAACTTCTGCAGAAATTTGGACATTTTACATCTGTTTTCTGAATTTATTTTACTAGTTGACACACACGTTTCTGGCCACACCTAAGAAGATGAAATATGAGAGAATTTCTGGAAAAGAAGTTTGTTCTCGGTTAGTCGCCATATTCCTGCGAGGTGTAAAGGTGCGAGGTGGGAATGAAAATTTACCGTCCTAATTCTCGATCATGGAAGAATCCAGACGGGACCTTCTGCTAATCCTTTTTGTTCATGACTATTCAATAACGGAGCGAAGGATCTTGAACGTGGCGCTTCCTTCCTCTTCCAAGATAAAGGGGCATTGAAACGGTAAAATTTATGCAGTTTTTTTCAATTTTTTGCAACAAATTTTCTCTTGCAAAAACATTTAAGCTGGAAATGTTGGATTTCCAGTACGGAAAATACTGTTATAAATCACCTGTACCACCTGTAATTCCGTCAATAGTTGGGCAACTGTGAGCTGATTTGACCTAGATGCATTTGCACCCACTGTGTCCATCCCATTTTAGACCTTCTCACTTGCCTAGGCTCTTCGCCGGGTCAAGAAAACGTCATATTTTTGCTGAACAGGCTGTTTTTAGTAAGGACGTAGCTACATCATATTGCTATTGATCGAATAGGAACATAATTTGTGACAATATGCGTAAGAATTTATAATAATCAAAGTAAAACTTATTCCGTTGTCAATAGTCATCGAATTACTTTAAAACTTTCACTTTTCGTTCTTTGCATCTCATCGCATTTAGTTGAAAAGGAATCTTTTATAGTTCCCAAGATCGACTTTCTCTTAACCTCGGCATTGGAATATGAAAGGCATTGGAATCTTTTATGTTCATACTTGTCACCAGTTTACACTATGTAAAGAGACTGGCGAACTCCTAGCCTAAGTGGATTTCCTGCAGGACAATTTTTTGTGTAATACTGTACTGGCTTTGGCTTAACCTTGGCATGAATAATCAATAAATTTCTTTGGATTGCTTAAGTGGTAAGCTAAACACCTGTAATGTTAGGATCTCCTGTGTTTCTAAAAGAGGATCACCAACATTGTCTTAATTAATTATAATACTTGGCCACCATCACCACCTTCTCAGTCGTGACGTTCGGCCTTTTGTCCTGGGATAGGCGTTGTCTTCGAGAACACCGACAATCCTCTCAGGATTCAACGAAGCATGGGTGAACGGCTGCTCCCAGACGAACCGTCACCGCAGCCGCCGCTGTCCCTCTTTCCTTCTAAACACCACACGTCAGTCAGACCGCCTCTACTAATCCCCTTTTGTTGTCGCTGATTAGCATTCTCATATGCATGAATCTCGGCTGGAGATATTTGTATAGGTGTGGACGTGGACTCGATATTATTGCAATTTATGCGAGGTCGTGACCTTCTCAAAACTTCGTCGTCACCGAAGTTCTTCCTCACATGCTCACGTAACTAATCCCTGCCTAGAATTACGGTAGCCATAGTATCGAGTATTGCTTTAGTTAGTTGTTGCATGACGTACGATCATAATATCCTTGCATATATGGTGTTCATATTTTCCAATATGGTTCAAATCTAAAGGCACGAAAAAAAGAACAGGAGCACCTTGCCTTGTTTCTGTCTAAGGAGGTTTTCGTATAAACCTGCTTTTGATGAAAACCTATTGATTGGTAGATTATTAGTGTGGAAGCCCTGGTACACACAATGGTATTGTGGCAGGATCAGCAGAAACAGGTGTAGGAATCGTCTGAGAGAGGTATTACACACCTCACGCCCATAACGGTATTCGTTATTTTTGATATTTTTACATTGCCTGTCATCATGTCAACTGCGTGGACCCCAGCACTTCTTGCATTCGACAAGGAAAAGTGCAAAGATGATAGATAGCTTATTACGGTTATAATTCCACTTAACATCCATACAATTAGGACTGAGATGTTAAAAAATGTAAAGGAAAGTAATAAGCAGAACTGAAGAAATAATAAAATTACAGGAATAAAGAATTGCAGAAAAATGCGTTTGGATACCGAAGTGAAAGAAGTCTCGGCCCCATTGGTCTGGAAGTATTTAGTTTTGTCCTTTTACGACTATCTACCGCTAGAGAACAAAAATCGCCGAAGTGGTACTTTGACTTCATTCGTGGCTGATCCTTTTTCCATAGAGAATCTATTTTTAAAAATACTGCAGTGCTTTACCACAATAGCGTGCAGCTTTGACCAAAGTTTCTTCCTCGACAAAAATTATTACAGTGCTTCCATTAAACAGCAATGCTAGTTAAAGATGGTATGATCGTTATCACAGGGGTACTAGTACATGTAAGTGTTGGGAGAAATTTTGGCGGAATAACAACTACCTGAGCATAAATTCCCCTCTTTAAGTCATAAATATGAGCAAAAATGGAATTTGTTAAAAATAAGGACCTCAATGCTGAACATGCAAAGCCTTTGTACCTGGATAACTTTCTACTGGATGTAAGAGTTTAGTTTCAGATGTCAACGGTAAAAACAAATGGAGGTTTCTGGTCTTCGCGTATGATTCCATTCTGGTGCCAACCACACAACGCAGCCGATTTCACAAAGTGAGTCTTCTCGCACGCATTCTAAACAAGGCCACAGCAAGCTGTCAATCAATTCTTCTCGGGACAGATTTACATTCAACAACAGTCATTCGCTTAGAAAATACCGTAAAAATTTCATAAAGTTGCCATCACCAGAGCAACAAAAGAGGGCCACGCCCATTGTGGGCGACGTGCGTACTGTAGCTGCCGACCAAGCGCGGTGACAACGGTTCAAGCGGATGGGCGTGGCCACAGCCGTACGCAAGAATTTGCCAGGAATCGTTGTCTCCCTTTTCCAGTGCTACAGACGATAAGCACAACATGCTGCATCAATCGACATTTGACGCACTTCCCACACAAGGATTCTACCCGCCCAGATGGCCTGCACCGCCTGTGCAACAGGACGCCTATCCCGAACCTCCACGTTGGACATCCGAACACGTCTACCCGATGTTTCCGTTTGTCCAGCCAGAGGTAGGAGATGTTTAGTGTCAGGAATCTATTTCTTTCCTTTCTTATTTAACTCTCTTAGTGATTTACTTATGACTGTTCTGAAGCACTTGTGTAATCATTAGATTCATACTAACAGATTAGCAAAAGAAAGAGAAAGACGAAAAAACATTGGAAGTCATAGTCTTAAAAAAAACTACTTCTGCTTAAGCGATGGGTTCTGAGAATCCTTAATACTGTGGCTCATTTGGATTACCACTGCTTCATCTAGAATGCCAAGAAGGAGCAAATTAATCACCTTAGTTTTTTCATGATCCATCAATAAAAACTATGGTCAGAATCCATCCGCGAATTTTATTGATTAAGCCATATCCTTCTGATCCTTTTCCGTCGACATCTATGGCTGGTCCTACCGACTATAAAATGAACACCTTCTATCCGAATACGATACTTGGTTCCAGCTATTCGGCAGACTACAACCAAGTGAGCTGTCCTTCAATTGTTAAAAAATCTTTTGTCTTTTAGGTTGGATGTGACATCATTTTTTTTATTGTCAGTGACCACTGTTGTACTTTATTTGAGTTATGATATTTATTGTTGACACGGTTTACGGCGCATCACAATGGAGCGTTACGATTTCAAGACCTTAGACCTTAATATTTGACTTGCTGAATGGCATATGCATTCAAAGAAAATTGTTTAGTGTTCCATAGTACTATGGATGGTTATTGATTTTCTAGGCAATTCAATGGAAAATGCCGTCAATGAAACCCGCGAAGCCGACGGTGACGAATCCACCATATCGCACCGGGCCTGGAACAAACAGTGAGTACAATAGTTGAAGAACTTTGATTGATGTTTTTCCGAATATTATTGATCTTTCCGTTCTTTAATCTCAATGCTTAATTTTAAGTGAATATGGCCTTTCGGAATTTTTTCGTCCAAAAAAGATTTGTGTGATATTTTTGTTACTATAACTTCATTTACTATAGCATTAATTTCTTTCGTCAACTATATTACATTTTGGTATTGTAGAGTAGCGAATCAAAAGTTCTCATTTTTCTGTGCTTCTCTTCCTTCTTTCCTCTAGTCTTCCTCTGGATGTGAAATGGATGACACAATGGGATAACGACTACCCCAAAAATCTTAGTTAACCGTAGGGAATTGAAGTAAAGAGATTTATAACACAGCATTACAGTACGCGCTTGTTCTAAATTACAGACACAGGTCCGCATATTTTTCTATCACCGTTATAGCACATCGTGTAAAGTTTAGATTTTCAACAACATTATATAATTTTTGTCACCTAGAGTAGGGTATGAAAGCTTTCGGCAGGAATTATTTCACTTTTTTCTGTTACCGATAAGGCATTTGCTTAGTGGCAGCGTAGTGGTGGCACGTTATCAGCTCATCAAATGTATCAGCTACTCCATCGGTGACTGATAAGCGCTGGTAAGTGCCCGTCTAACTGATAATAGGTGGTAATCGATTAGTGATGCGCGACAAGACGTGTTTATATTGCCCTTGCACACTTATAACCCAATCAGCTGCCGAGCTTAGCGAGCGACAAAATCAATAGGCATTAAATGAATAGCCTGTTGCGCGAAGCAATGTCAAAGATTTTCAAAAATGGATAAATTTTCGATAGAAAAGGAAACATGGTGACTGTAGATTTTTTCCAGTTTTTTTTACGACCCATCTTTCACGTCTACTGTGCGGATCTCAGTGCGTCGCACATTCGGTTTGTCTCCTCGCATCCATCATCAACCACCAAGGTCTTCCAACTCTTATTTGTGGCTTCGGCTGCTGCTTGAGAGTTTTCGTTTCATCTTGGATGCCATGGGACGCTGGTCGACTCGGCTCTCTCTGAAATCCTGGGAATGTCGGGTTAGAGCGTTCCCACTTGGAAATGCAGCAGTGATTTTTTCCCCAGACAAGTCCGGTACAATCTTCCGAAAAAGCAACACGGCGTATTCCTTCTTGATTTAAGTTTACTAATTCAAATGTGAATTATCTCTTAATTGTCGTGTAGCAGTGATTCTGTGCCCTCCATCCTTATCCTTTTCGTCATTGGTATGACTAGTAAAGTAGTCGGCTTACTGTAGCCGCTCATTGAAACAACAAGTGTTCACTTGCGCGATGCTAAGGCGCAATACTGCTTGTCTGTTTGTGGCGTGGTTACGAAGTTTTTGTATAGTCTGTCAAATACCGTAACGTGGAGGATTTTCAGATGTTCGAGTGCGAACATCGGACAAATATCGTATGGTATATTCCGATTACCAGCGACTTGAATTAGAAAAGGTAAGCGATAGAAAGTAAGCAGACCGAAATAAAAATAGCCAGCATTAATACGATATGAGTGCTGTTTGTTCGTCGTTTTAGGAATTTTGTACCAGTACATTTGTGACATCGGAACGTAAAGCTGAGCTATCCACGATGTTGAACCTTACTGAACGACAAATTAAGATTTGGTTTCAAAATCGGTAGGATTTCATTTTCAACAGATTTGAAAATGTAGTAAAAATTTGCAAGAAGTGTTCTTAAATTTGTCGATGTCCTTACTGACCACGTCGTAAAAATTTCTGGTATGAATTTGGGTTCTCATTACGTCATACAATAACTCATCATCGTCACCTAACCTTTTAAGTTACCGCTGACCGTACGTCCGATTACGTACAAAGGCAGTAGCATATTGAACAGCAGTTGCAGTGGTTAGTGCTTGGGCACTTTATATTAGGTTAATGTTTTTAAAAGAGAGTTAAAATACGGTATCCAAACCCATTCTTCTTTCCCTATGGAGTTTGCCGAGAAATGCTCATTGCTGGCATAACAGTAGATAATGCTTGTGGTAGAAGCATTATTTCTTACCCGTTCATGGATTAGTCACCAACCTTTGATGTGATGTAGAATGAAAAACTTTTGGCAGCAAGTAGGGCTTGCGATTATCACCGCTATTGAAAAAGGCCACTGGGCACTTTTTAAAAAGTGGCATTTCCTTTTACTGTGATAAGAATCGGAAGAGCTTAGTAGATGTCACTCTTTGCTGCGGAGTTTTTACCAACAAAGGCATATTATCGTCGTGTAAAAACGACAAAACTTTCGGTGATCTTATGAAAACGTACTTCGCAGAGATTAAACCACATTTCTTCGCTGTGCTAGACTATTTCCTTTTAAACACTACGATGCTGAGGTATTTGCAAAACTCCGGACCCCACGTGTCTGCGGTGAGGAACGAACGTGCTATCACCCCTTCCTGGTGCCAAGACGCTCACCACCACACCATGTGGGCCCTTCGTTTCGCTTGTCTCTCAGCAAGTTCTATCGATCTGTGCCATTAGCAATCATCCATCAATGGGATTGATCTGGGGAGCCCATATCGGCATTGAAACCAGTTAAGCTGAAGCTGTATTTGAAATCACAACGTTTGCTTTTTATTTTCTGCCTACTACACTTTTTACGAACAGAGTATTTTGCGAAATACAACCACTACGATGCTGAGATACTTTCTTTTATTTTATACGACCCGTCTTCACACCTACTGTACGGATCCAGCACTTCTCACATTTGATTTGCTTCCTCGCATATATTGTCCATGAAGGTCTACCAAATTTTGGCTTGTGGCTTCGGCAACTGCCTGAGAATTTCCATTTCATCTTGAATGTCGTAGAATGCTGGTCGAGTCGATTCTCCCTAAGGTCCTGAGGTAGCCGGGCTAAACCATTCCCGAATGGGTTGCAGAGAGTGATTTTTTCCTCTCCAACAAGTCCAGTACCAATTTCCCGGCCCCAGAAGTATGAGGTGCTTGGTGGAGCTGGAACGGGATCGAACCAGCTTTGCGTTCATGACGATCGACATCACTAGCATCGTGCTATACCTAACTGCACTAGACTATTAAATTATTTAACCGGAAGGAAAATTAGTGTTGAAAAAGAAGAAAAATTAGCTCTGATTATTCGACGAGGCGCAGCCAACCCATATTTAAAGGTTGATGACTGAGTGAGAAAAAGACTTTCATGCTTTTCGTCTGCATCTGTGGTCATCGAATATCTAAAATTCTCTGATTTTATACTTTAACTGGTCCAACACTTAATTGCCACGTGCTCTAATGACCTTGTCGGGCATCGTTTTCTTCACGAACAAACCATTAATACATTTCCTACGAAACTTTGAGGATTTTTAGAGGAAATTGTCGCGAGTTTACGATTGGATAATTGGCCGTACACATTCGCACGACATTGCAGGACACGGTAGGCAGGAGGCGTGGCATTCGCGCGAGCGTGCGCGCATCTCCACGGAAATTTACGACCGACCTCAACGCTGCGTGAACGCTTCTATAAACAAACGTTGTAAGTGAAACGAGGCCGCTTTGCTGGACGTCCAGAAGAGGCCAGAAGGCGAGAAGTCGTAAAACGGGAAGGCCAGATGCCGTCGCCGACGGTCGCAGACTACGTGGGAGAATGCCAACGAGAAGGAACCGCGGGGCTCTCCACAGGAGGAGCGGAAATTTGTGAGAAGTGACTTTTGCTGACTCTGGCAGGCACAGCGGAGCTGGTGAGAAAAAAAGAACCATTGATGGAAAGAATAGGGCATCAGATGTTGAGGTAATAATCACAGGATTACTTAGTTCGAATTGTTAAACAGCTAAGACTTTCAAATTAGCAGTTGGTGGCATGAATTGATTTGGTATAGGAAGACTACAATATACTTAGGAAAAACTTGCAATATGCCCGCAGTATATGTGCATACTTGTGTAACAAACAGCAACCAAAAATTGCCATACTGAGTCTCCCTGTTTCAGACGTGCTAAGGATCGACGTGACAAGCATAAGAAGTCCTGAAACGATGGTACTAGTAATCAGAGTATGTAATCTTATTGTAAATTCGTATATGGTCGCTCGATTCACAGCCGGCTGCCACGGTGATCTGGTCAGTTGAAAATGCGAAGTGAACGAAGCACAGCTGGAACATATTAGTTGTTTATTAACTTGTTATTGTGATATTACTGCGGTTTTATCGTCATCATTAATTGTTTCTCTCAATGCCTTGTCGCTAAATGGTGGGTGATGGGTATCCCTGGGTTTCAAACTGCAGAGTCAGCAGAGGCAATTCAACATTTCCATCCATAACTCCAACTATGAGCAAATCAATGCTAGGAATTACCGCCGCTCTTGTTGGAAGAAGTCACCAAGTGGTACATGTACCTTCGATTCAGAAAGTTGAGAAGCTACAAGTACATGTAATTGCTAAGAAACGAAAATTGTACTGGAACAAGTATTCTTAGCACAGAAGGGACATCTAAGTTGCAAAGTTGCACAGTTTCCATCATTTTGTCTGTATCCGAATGTTGCCAGTAACGGAACAACCGCAGTTCAGAGGTTCACGTCGATGGTTAAATATTAGAGACGTTGTCGGATGTGCTATGATGTGAAGATAAGATTGACCTGACACATAATGCTTCTGAAAGAAAATATTTTTTACTTTTTATTTTATATGACCCGTCTTCACGCCTACCATGCAGATCCCAGCACTTCTCACATTCGATTCGTTTCCTCGCATCCATTGTCCATGAAGATCTCTTACTTTTACATGTGGCTTTGGTAATGCTTGAGGATTTTCATTTCATCTAGGATGTGGTAGAATGCTGGTCGAGCAATTTCTCTTGGACTCCTGATATAGCCAGGCTGGAGAGTTCCCAATTGAACTGTATAGAGCGATTTTTTCACTTCAAGTCCGGTACCGATTTCTCGACCCTGGAGGGATGAGTAGCTTGGTTGCCCGAGAAGGAATCGAACTTGCACCATGCTCGTGATGACGGACATCACTCCACTGTGCTATCTGCCCCATTGTGAAGGAAAATCACCGAAAAAAGTGACCCTTCAGTAACTGAATAAAATACAGGAAATCACGATCAACAGTTCACCACTATAGACCAGACCACTCTATATTTCAATGGTTATTCTTCAGAGAGGCCTGCAGAAGAATCGACGACGTCAGTCCACTCCAAGAATTCATCTACTTAATGCTGTGCTAAAAGTTCATTACATGAAAAAAAAACTTCATTTATTCTTGAAATTCAAGTATAGTTGTGCTATCGTGTTTCTTAGCACTCACAACAAGAGATCACCAGACTGGATCGGAGATACTTTTATCCAGACGTAACAAATTTCCAAAACGAGTTGAAGGGGGCATGGTAGAGTTGGAGACTGAATTAGTTGAAAATGCTTTGTAAAGTTAGAAGGTAGAAGTTTTTTTACATCAACGATTTAAAGTGACAAACCTGTAAGATCTTTTAGTATTTTGATAAATTCAATTAGCTAAAAAAGACATCGAATTCGTTATCGTGGCTAAGGATAAACCTAGGCTACGGCAGAGCCCGAGCTTTATCGCAGGAACAATAGAAAAGCAACCTCGTACAAAGAGGGATGGGGTCATGCTCTTTGAGACGAATAAGAAATTTCACTAATTTAAACAATGTGGTCGATGATGAGTAATCAAATCAACTAGTCTATAACTCAACTGGAGCTGCCATAACTGAGTGAACATCTCAAGAACGAATAGGATATCACAACCACCACGTGAGGTGAATAAAGGCATATAAGCTTAGTGTTCTGACAACTCTCTTAAAGAAGACCTTAAACTGCTCAATCTTCAGTTAGTCCAGAAAAAATTACGCGCAAATGAGAGCGCTGGCGATTGGCAACTAGTCTTGCCATTGCATTTATGTATAAGGTGAAGGCACCAGCAACCTATCTCCGGACATTACTCTACTGTAGACATGTAGATGTAGATGACTGCTTTGTCATCTGCTTCACATAAAAGGAGATGAACAAATGTTTTGAGTTATAGAAGGAACAACTGGAGTACATAACATTTATCCAAGAGAAACCGGAAGAAAACGGTTTCGATTTCCGAACGTTCAAATTAAGCTATCCGAAAATGGTTACATCACCAATCGCTACCGATAGTCAAATGGCAAAAATATGCTGGTTCATTACTTCTAACCCCACATCCGAACAACCACCAGTGTGTGCACAGGAAGGTAGCAGAAAGGGGAATCCAAGAAACTGGTGCGGCAAATAGCCATTTCCAGTGGTTATAAAGGTAAACCTAAACCCTCAAACGACAAACAGGAGTACAGGATCTGGTAACAGTAATTGAAATACATGAAATAGAATAGAACTTAATAGAAAGTCGGTCTTAGAAGGTTTTATGTCGGTCACTTTTACTGGATGCTATGTTTCGAGCTTAATTGTTACAACGACGGTGGAATGTTTGTCCCTACCGTCCATTTGTACTTATTTTTTCTTACCTATTTTTCATTGTTGACATGATTCACTATTATAGTATAGGTGTACAACTACAGAAACCTAAGTAATCGCTGCAACGACTCTGTGTTTTCCTTGTACCAACGTCATTTTGTATATGGTTATTTTATTCACATCATATATATTTACATATGTGTATACACAGGCATTGTTTAGATATGTACATGATGTCGCCGTTTTCCAGCCTTCCTTGCCTTGTGAGTCTCGCAGCGAAAATATAATGCAGTACAAGTTTGTGCCGGATTAACTCTATTTATGGGTTTATGTTATTTTATTCGTATATGATCTGCTAGGTTTGTTTCATCAACTATCGTTAGTAATTTTTAATGATGTTGTTTTATCGATTCGATGATGTTATTCGGTTATTGTGCCAATATGCCATTATGCCTCCTTTCATGCTCATCTCACTTCTATGTACATATTTTTTCCTAAGACGTGGCACTATTATTGATTGATTTACTGTTTTGTTAGTCATTCCAGTATTTTCTCTATATTCAAGCCGATAATTCGTACTATTGACACACGCCAACTGGTAACATTGATAAATGGTAAATATCGATCAATCATTACCTTTTGTTGGTACCGACACTTGATAGCAAAATCAGAGTTGAATTCTCCGTTGTCCACGACGAATTGACACGAAGAATGCTTCAACATCATGGCAACAATCAATGAATCGATGGCATGAGAGATATAGAGACTACTGTAGTAGTTGGTAAACTGATAAAATTTCAAGTATCACTTGTATTAGTCACCAAATGATTCAATCGGCCACCAGTAAAGATTCCATTCATTTCCGTCGCGTGATAGAGCCGCCCGGTCGGTTGCGCCTGATAGAGACAAAGTTCATCACGGTATCCAGCTGGGATCTCTTATTTTTACTATTTCTGACGGAATCACACACTCAAGAAAATCCACTGACACGTACTTTTGGTGTAGTGATATACTCAAGTCTATCCACGCCCATACTAATGATGAAAATTACGTGAATACAGAACTGCAAGTTGGTCGAAATTTTCGAGGAGACGAAGAGAGTCTGCCATATTTCCACCTACTCCTCAGTACCTTCATCGCATGATTTTACTTGGATGAGGAAGATACTGTCATGTCTAAAGTGCTAAAAGAACAGCTTCTTTTCGACTTTTTATTTCACTACTGAAGCCTTTTCTTTGTCTGTCTCTCAGCTAGTTCTATCGATCAATGCCGTCAACAACCGCCCATCAACGGGACTGATCTGTGGAGCACAAATGAGCATTAAACCCAGTTAAGCTGAGGTTGTAGCCGTTGTAGAAGGGCTCAGGTTTTTTGTTTCGGTTGTTTGTGTGTTCTTTTAATCTGTTCTTTAGGATACTGTCAATCGAACGTCTTTGGTATCTTCTCGGGTTTCGAATATCTGCCGCAGTCGGATCAGATCCGATCGGATCTACAGCCGGGCACGTATTATTTTTGAAGCCTATTGTGTCCAGACGCCACACCGTGTCTGAGCCTTAGCCCAAGTATTCTAGGCGACAGCTGACATCATGGACAGCATTCCTTTAGTTATTACCTTTTTCTATTCATGTTTTGAAACGGCCCCAGTTCAAATCAATTGGCTCAATTTCGAAACCGACCTTCCCTAAACCTCGGTGTGACAAATCAATATGTATTATTTCTTGATAAGCTTGCACGAGGTTGATAAATATATTTATTTTCGGCTAACGTTTCGACGTCTTCGTCTTCCTCAGAGCCGGTGATCCGAGTCGATGGTCCATGCTTGTTGTTCGCCTCGACGTTGCGTCTTCGCCTTCCTGTCGAGCCAGATCTTCCTCAGCGAGCCATCTTCTCGAATGAGGAATCCTCACTCAGTGATGCCCTTTTATACGCGATGCTGATGGTGGATATATATTATATTATATTATATTATATTATATATATTATATATATCCACCATCAGCATCGTGTATAAAAGGGCATCACTGAGTGAGGATGCCTCATTCGAGAAGATGGCTCGCTGAGGAAGATCTGGCTCGACAGGAAGGCGAAGACGCAACGTCGAGGCGAACAACAAGCATGGACCATCGACTCGGATCACCGGCTCTGAGGAAGACGAAGACGTCGAAACGTTAGCCGAAAATAAATATATTTATCAACCTCGTGCAAGCTTATCAAGAAATAATACAACTGGCTCAATTTTTTTCTGTCATTACAAAAACTGGTAATCGACAGCTGACTTTGAAAAAATGGTGCAGGTCTTAAGAACGAATTCCTATTAATCCCCGCACTGATCAGATTTACCAATACAAGGATCCATCAGCGTCCTGGTATCAAAGTTGAATGGTGGCAAACCTCCCTCTGATTCACAAGGACTACAACTGCCTGTGGTGGTGAAGACCTGAGGTAGACTCTGGCCAGGCTGACCTCGGGATTCCAGGGAACCACAATGGTTTAACCAGCAAGTCTCCGAAAAATGGAGATTATGCTGCGGCCCGCAGAACTAGTGAGGACGGGCCGTTCAAGTATCAAGTATCAAGTAAATACTGATCATAATTTTAAATGTGAAGAAGCTGTTTTGTTTCCAATGCGATTGAAATTTATATATTGTGGTTTTTCTGTTGAGGTATAAGGGAAATGTTTAGCTATCCGGGTTGCAGTGAACTTAACCTTTCCAGTCTTTAAAGAAGACGAAATCCGCCGAAACGTCAGTTACTACTGACAAAGAGTATAACAAAATCTTCGTGTATACTAATCAAGAAAACAGCGAATTAATGGTGTAGACTTCTAATGAACCTCCTTAATTTTTTCCTACAGAAATTCTACTTGCAAGTAGGAGGGCATGTGAGACTTCTAGAAGGAACTTGTCTCAGATCCGCTGACTCAATGCATTAAAGTGCTTCACATTTAAAAAATGATTGGATCTATCGGCATCGATCAATCCCTGAGAGATAACCCATTTATTCGATTTCACTCGTTAGAGGTGACTGAATACATATCCGGTCTATACAGAGATTTCTGGTGGTCTAGCGATATGTCCCAGAAAAGTCTGGTATTAGCTTGCCGATACTGGAGGGATGGAAGGCTTGAGCACCGGGACCTGGACAGAACCAAAGACCACGTTTGTATTGGAGGGCCCCCTAACCAATGCACTATGTTCAAAAATCTATGTAGCTTTCAAGAACTAGGTCGAACTTAACTTATGGAATAGACAAGATTTCCTAAGATGTCTATCCATCTTCAATAAACGTTAACTAACAGACATAAGTCAACAGTACTGATAGAAGCGGAACGAAGAATTATTACTTTGTATTCAGTAACTAGAAGTTTTGACTAGAAAGGTAATCGTGAGTCCACTCTGTTCACTTCAAACATATCCTCTTTATTTACTTCATCATTATTCATCCATCTTTAATTGAACTTACAATGATTTTTGTATTCTCACCTGTTACCCTGGTTTTTGATTTTGAGTGCTTCATCTGCTTTAACTCATGCTTCATCATTCCATAGGAATTGTAAATATCGATAGAATCTCGGCTACGACGCTATGCAAAAGTTAGAGAATGCTACATAAATGTCCACAAATGTAACCTCAAAAATGTCGGTTTTGAGTTAATAAACCTCGTCGAGTACCCCGAGCTTATCGAGAGTGTCAAGAAACTCGACAGTTAACTATCGCATGATCTACAAAATGCGTATAAGATGATGTTGTTGATCACGATAAATTCTTAAAATGAACTCTATTCTCTAGAGAATCTACCAGTCAAATAGAAAACCTTAGGTCGGGTACTGTTCATCGTAGTATTGGATGTTGGTACAGTTCGTATGCAAGAACAAGAGAATTCAGCCGTACTGAGAACTCCCGTCAAAGTTCGTCTTGCAGGCCATACTACTTTTTAAATTTTAGAAAGGTTAAGGATGCAAGGCGCTGTTCATATTACTACATAATGGAGAAGAAAAAAAAATTTAAATTCCAACTAACAGGGAGTAAATAGTTCATAAAAACATCACTTTCGACGAAAAACGAAACATCTTAGATGTCGAGCACAAAAGACCCATACAGCATATATGTAAGTGATGGATAGCACAGTAGTAGTGATGTCGGCCAACATGAGCACAGTACTCGTTTGATCCCGCGCCAAGCCCAACAAGCTTGTCATCCCTCTGGAGACGGTAAATTGATACCCGACTTGCCTGGGGAAAAATCATACTCTGCAATCTATTTAGGAACGCTCCAGCCCGGCTATTGCAGGACTCTAGTGAGAATCGACCTGACGAGCATTCCATGACATTCCAGATGAAATGAAAACTCTCAAGCAGCAGCCGAAGCCACACGTAAAAGTTAGAAGACTCTAGTGGACGATGGATGCGAGGAAATGAATCGAATGTGAGAAGTGCTGGGATCTGCACAGGAAATATGAAGACGGATCGTATAAAGTAAAAAAGTAAATGTGGAGGATGACAGCAACGATGCTGACGAAAAAACGACTTTTGGACGTTGTTCAACAGCTCGACAGCTAAATATCTCTAACAATGAATCGACATTACCTATATACTCTGGTCTAAGAAGGACCATCACTTTCTTGACATGGTTTTCCTGATAGATTCCAAAAGTAATGAGAAATTTTTAAATGACTTTAAATTCGTGACAAACTAGAGTGTTTCTTATTCAAGCAAAGAAAGTATCTGTGTTTCTTATCCAGTTTTCTTCTATGAATATACTGTTGTCCTACACTGCTACATTTCTCTGAAACAATAGCTCTATACTCGCAATGGTTCGTCGTGGTGAAAAAATCATGACAACGATAAAAATCATAATAATTTAGTATAACACCATCATCACAGCACTGAATCACAATGATATACAGCAGAGGAGTTAAAATTTTAAGTGTCGTAGGTAAATTCATGAGCAGTAGACCTGAATGTGAAAACGCTGCACAAGAAAGTGAAGTAGATAAACGGACAATCGATAGATCGTCCTTCTACTTTATACTAAGCGTATGTCATGGGAGGTTAAACGAAATGCAGCACCAAGAGAATATAAATTAGAAACAATAGATGCTCTTACAACGTTGTGATCTGTCGGCACAGACTTTATTTGCAAAATTAAGGCGTAAAAGGTGAGGTCTATTCTCGATCCAAAAGAATCCTCCCAAATAAATGTACAATTAATTCCATTAGAAGAGTAGAAATCATCAAATAGCAACATCACAAGTAACAAAAGCAAAAGAATATAAGTAATCTGAATGACAAAGGTTTACCAGTCGTATATGAAGGCGCATACTGTCCCATGTAAATGCTTCCAGAAAACAACATGTCACGGTGCCGGCAAGACTACTTTTGTTTTACAATCATTGGATCATTTCTGGTTTCAAACACAGCAATGAGATGTAAGTGTTATCAAGCATAATCTGTGAAATCATACCTTAACAGTTGTCTGAACTGCTGTTTTCAACCTTTTCTTTCGAAAAACAGAAGATATGCACTCGCTCTGTCCACTTCTTCTTCACTGACTTCCTTAAAAATTAAAGATAAACTAAGACAAAAAAGATCAATAGCACTAGAACCAAACATCACTATGTTGAAAACATTTGTTTGCCTGCTTCCACAAAAAGTTGAAAATATAGCAGTTCGTTCGAGGCCTACTGGAATTTAGTACAACATTAGAAAACTTACTACTACTTTACAAAACTTGAATGCCTTGTTCTTTATCTCTTTCTGCCCGTCACCACCAATTATAAAGATGATAGTCGGCAAAAGAGATTAGTCCCATTCATTGAATACGGCTAATCATTTCCAGTGCCTCTTGTCCGACTTGAACCTAACTCGAAATTCAATTCAAAAAGTGTGACGATCCCTTGATGAGGTTAAATGTTGTTATAAGTGAAGAAATGACCCAGAAACATCCTCGAAAGAAACCAGTGACGACCGCTGAGATGCTGTCCAAAAACCCGAGTTCACATAAGGACACTTCATTTTGAATTCTTACGATTCACGCAGATACGACCCCAGCTGTTTTATTAATATTAAGTGAACCGAGATGTCTTGTATCAAACTGTAAGGATATCAGAATTTCTTGCATTCAATTCGTTTCCCCCAGTCGGTCTTCCAAGAAGGTCATCGAACTTTTTTTGAGTTTAGCTTTGGTTGGTACTCCAGGATTTGTCGTCTTAGACACGTTGTATGCAGGTCGAGTCGATTCTCCTTCGAGTCTTGAAACAGCCGTACTGGAGCGTTCCAGCGTGAATTACAGGGCGTCATCATTTTCCAGAAAACTTTGGTACCGATGTCTTGAGCACTGAGAAATAAGAGACTTGGAGGTCTGGTGTCCAATCCACGTCTAATTTGGCTTGTCCGTCCACGTAGTGAACAGGATAACTACCACTGCGCTGTCCATTTCCTTGCTAGCAACTAAAAAGTGTATAATAGAGCAACTATAAGCTAAATGGTATTCTGAAAAACACTTTTTCGCCGTTTTCGCACAAAATCCACACAGGTACGTCAATGATTCGAGTCCTTTGCCTCTTGCTGAGCTTACTTGTCGCTTCTGTAAAGCTTGTTGTGTAAAGCCAGCAAAACCCGCCCTTAGTTACACTTGGACATAAAATTGGTACAGCTCTGGTTGAAACATCACTTGTGATTCTCATGTGTTCTTCAGAGACGTGCGAAATTTCTCGAGTCTCGAGCAGTAGGTCCCAGTCGGGTATTCGCTAAGGATTGATTCGCATATGTAAACGCTTCCGGTGAAGATCATTCTATGCAATTAAACATAACTCCTATGCTA
>UYYA01004371.1:0-64906 GCA_900624975.1 Angiostrongylus costaricensis
CCACCGCATACACCTGCGGTCCGGAGTTTTGCAAATATCTCAGCATCATTGAAGAAATATGCATTGTTGGTGATATTAGATAAATCCATTCCATCGCATGTATTTCGTTCTCAGGGGTTCCTTTTACCACACCTCCTTTTAGCGTACCTTTCTTTTGTATAAAAACGATAGCTTGTTCAACACAGTACACAAGCCATGGTCCGTGAAATGCTACTTTCTACACTAAACGAGTAACAAAAAGTCTTTTTGCGGACCAGTTCACTGACCGGTAATCTGCGTGATAACTGACTGTTACTTCATTCCAATCGCTACGATGAAGGACAGTTGTTCCACAGAATGGGCACGCACGCATAAAACCTGGTACCGAAATAGAAACAAAACAAGTTGCTAAACACTTCCAAATGCTGACATAATGTGATTATATGGAGGGGACAAATAGTTACACATCAGTAGCGCACATAGCCCATGTACCGCTCGGAAAATCGAGCAGTGTTCAAAAATCCGATCGGGTTTCCAAACACGCAAGTCCTCTAGCTATCGGGATAATTATCGACTAGCGCTTAAAGGTCAATACGTCTGTAATGGTATGAAATAACACATCATCTCATGCGACAGCTGTGTAAGATTAGGCGTCGAACGTTATGCGTTAGGAAGAAACAAGTAACAAAGCACTATGCACATTTACTATGCTTACAACTAGCACACAAGGGAATCATTGAATATTCATGGGACGGACCTCCAAGATCGTAACTGCATAGAGTTCCGATACTCTAAAACAACTACCGCTTCAAAAAAGACAATAAGGGTAACTCCCCTAATGAAATGGGCGCGTGTGGCGTAGTGGTGCAAGGCGCCCTGCAACACACACGTGGAATCGATTCCCACGCTAATGGGCTACCAAGCCTTCCATCCTTCCAGAGACGGCAAACTGGTATCACACTTGTCTCGTAGAATAGCAGCACCGTCTAGATAAAAGACCAGACGTGCATTCAATCACCTCCAAACGATGCTTAGTGAAGTCGAATGCATGGCGCATCCCTCAAGGATTGATCAACGCCGAGAGCTTCATACTTTTTTTTATCCCCCAATGAAAAATTACGAATATGCAAAAACAGATGTTCCTGCAAAAGTTAATTTCATAAGAAGATTGTGATAAGTCACCCAACAACATGACACTCCTCGCCGAGAATCAGAAAAATTTTGAAAAAAAGAAACAGCTTTACACAGCTTAATAACGTAGTTTCCCATTTCTCAGCATAAGGAACTAGACCCACCAAGTTAAATTTTGCCTTAAAGGATGACACCGAAGAACGGAAGGAAACAAATCGTTTGGAATAAACAGGAAATAAAATCCAATCTGCTAATGCTGCAAAAACGATTGATGTAATGGGAAACACGTGGATAAGAGGCTGGTATGTCCACTAATAAATCTAATCCTACAATGTTTTCCACACTGGCAAAGCAGCAGGATCGAATTTGAACCCATCAACAATAAAATAAGATTTATCCAATGGTTCCGATCACACAGAAATAAACATTCCAATTTTCCTTTTAATTAAAGTGTAATGTTAACTTCTTATTTACTGCCTACTACAACCTTTGACGATAGGATATCATGGCGCCTGCGGAGGAGAACGAACGCACAACTACCCTTTACGGGAATTAACGCGTTCACCACCACGCAATGTGGGTCCTTCGTTTCGCCTTTCTCTCAGCTAGTTTCCTATCTATCGGTGCTATCAGCAATTAAACGGTAAATCCTACTACTCTCACAACCAGTTTTAAACTATTGTAAAGCAGAAATGAACAAATGAAATCAGTGTTAGATATAGATAATGGGATCTACTAAATAATCGAAGTAGATGCAAGAACTACTAGACTGGAGATGTGAAAATGTCACTAAGTAACTTTCCTCTGTAAGCGAGGAACAGACAGAGACAACGAGAAGAGCTAAAGAAACACTCTGTAGTACTTCAATTTGTGAATTTCCTTAAACGACAAAGTAATATGATAGAAACTGCGATGATTTTGGAGACTCTGACAAGAAAAAACCTTCCTGTACTTCTGTACAAGTTCTTGCTATGTAAGCTGTAAGTGAATACCACACAACTTACCCAGATAAGGTCTTAGTGTACAAAGATATCCTAGTTTTTCATGCTGTCGTGCTCAAATTAAACTCAAAACCATGACAAGCGAAATACGTAAGAGATAGAAAGCGTATGATTAGGAGCTATTCAGCTCAAAAACAGCTCTTCGTTGAAGATGACCGATTTGTAAAAGGCGGAGAAATTCCTAAGTCTCCCACGTTAACAGCGAATATGGTCATTAGTTAAGCAACGTAGGTGTTTAGCCACGTAATACAACGAACAGAAAGCATACATAATAAAAACTAATAGACTGTTTGTTAGTTAATCAAATACGTCGACCAATGTCTCCACCATAACGTAAAGTCAGTTCACAGACGATGATGAAAATCGATCCTCAAAAACATCAGAGGACATCAAACGAAGTCATTAGCAAACTATTTAGATATCAAAACGCAGCAGAACAAAAACTGTTCAATCAGTTCTCCGCAAGTTTACTAACAGAAAATTACAAAATAACAGGCATAGCAGTATGCGAACAAACCTGACTGTTGAAAAGCCACGAAGACCTTGAGAGAGCTTCAGAATTGTTTATTTGTGAGAGATTTGAACCAGTAGATACAGAAGAGTTAACGTTGACAGTCGACGAAAGGCTGTCGAGCCATGATGAGGTCTGCTTGCCACCCAAAGAATCAAGCATTCTGAATTGTAAAAATTTTACAATTATGCAACTTTACTGTTCACACCACAATATCGTGATCATTACTTTCGTCTTAAGATAGTTCTAGTTTAAACCGCTTCTCTAAAAAGCTATACTGGAGTTATGAGTACTGGAACACTGTAGAGATGAACCACGTAAACAATTTATTTACGTTTATTAGGACTCCTGACTACCAAAAATGCCAAATCGGGTTGGATATAAGAGGGAATCGTATGGTAGGAGTATACTGTGGAATATTTTTTTATTTTCACATGACCCGTTCTCACGTCTATCGTGCGGACCCCAGCACTTTCCACTTTCGATTCGTTTCCTCGCATCCATCAATGCGAAATTAAAGTATTACTAACATCGAATTTGATGTACGACTGTATATTTGGTAAAGTCTTAACATAAATGCATGTCGATTCGTCTGCTTCTAAACGACTGTAGTCTCTACGAGAAATAGCAAAGAATGGGAAGAAGAATTACACGATGGTTTTCTTAACATTGATTGCTATAAGGGAACGACATTCATATAGA
Source organism: Angiostrongylus costaricensis (assembly GCA_900624975.1). Lineage (NCBI taxonomy): Eukaryota > Metazoa > Nematoda > Chromadorea > Rhabditida > Metastrongylidae > Angiostrongylus > Angiostrongylus costaricensis. The sequence goes on from UYYA01004371.1 coordinate 3,325, forward strand.
CATTTATTCTACATTCGAACTAGAAGCATGAGCGAAACAAGAAAATGAACTAACTACAAACAGACGCAAACTAGCCCCAAGAATAAGCGCCAGGTTCACAACATAACTACAAAATCAAACGAAAAAGTAAACACGACGAATTACAATACGATAAAACTACAAGGAAATACTAAGCTAAAAGATCGAACAGTAAAGAACTATTACCTTATTGAACAGAAAAATCAGAGCAGTACAGCTCACGAGTACAGCAGGAAAGGCTTGCCAATGTCTAAAATCAGAATGGTTTAAACAAACATAAACCGGCAAAAAACGAGCATCGAATCCCGAGCAGATCTCTGCGAATAGGCCAAATTGAGAGAAAAGCGCTACTGACTGGAAACGGAAACTGAGGAATGATTTAAAATTACTCAGGTATAAGAACGAGAAGGAAAAATCCGATCCATCAACTTCTCTTGCATTACAACGTCGTTGGAATCTTGTATGGACGTCATCAAAAAGGAGCTCGAGATAAAGACCCATGGCACAGCCGGTTCTGTTGAATCAAAGAAATGGATGAGTTTACAGAAAATCGAGCTGCTTGCATTCGTACAACTAATCGAGCGCGATATAAAAGGATTACTATAGTGTTTCAATCTTAAAATCAACATCGAACAAGGGCTTGGGACACCGCCTCCAATATTAGAAAATTGAAAATCGCCTCAATAATTTGAAGGATAAAGGACACAGCTGTTGGGGATGATCAATCTCTGAGGGATGCGCCATGCATTCGACTTGATGAACAATCGTAGGAATTGACTGCATGTATATCTGGCCTTTACAATATCCCGCGGTAGCCTGCAGATGTATCGAACTAGTGCTGCTATCCTCCCAGACTTGTCTGGTATCAATTTGCAGACCCCGGAGGAATGGAAGACTCGTTCAGTCTGGAGCACGAGATCGAACCCGTGTGTATTGCAGGGAGCATCTAACCATCGCGCTACAAACTACACCCTCCAACAACTTGCTGGATTTGTTCCCCATATCAGTTAAAGCATAACATAATTCAAAAACGATACTTGATCCATACAGATATATATTTAAAATCCATTTTTGTTCACAAATATGCCTATACTATGAAGTTAATGTAATTTACACTGCGGTTGATACGGACAATCAAACTCAAGCGTCTACTAGCCAACATTCCAGAAATAATGCCCTAAGGGACATTAGTTGACAGTTTCACAGACACTTTTATATAAGTCTATTCATTTGTTCTTCGTAGAACACAGAAAAATAGTCAGAAACGTCAGTCACAACGAAGAGTTTGAAGGTTAAGACAACCAGAACAGGCAGAACGACGAAGTGTGTTCATTGACTCTACGCATCACAGTTCACCAAAACATATAATCTGCAAATTACAATTACGATACGACGAAACGAGGGGAACGAAAACCATTGAGGAATATGTTCAAGCGGTTAACAGAATAACCAGGAGAGCACACAGCTCTCTTAGCCGACGACACAGCACCTGCCACTTCCCAAGCTTCTGCCTCACTCCTCCACAAGTCTCGCTATTTAAATTCGCCCCCCTCGCTCCTTTCGACGTACTTCGTATTCCAAACAGCTGTCTCGGATCTCCTCGCACATGTGCAAGGATTGCGCATATCAGTCAGTGGGTTTCACAAGTCTCTTTCTCACCAGCTGAGTATGTATAAATACGTCATGACTTTATCCAATGATCTTTTCAATGACCTGGTTTTAATGGATCAGCAACCGAATGTCAATATCTCATCGCTGTACTTACAAATAACCTTAATAAGGCTGATGATTCCTCCTTAATAACTTAATTATGAAGAGGATAACTTAATTTAGCGTCACATTAGGCGGAGGGCAGAGAAACCAGATATGGGAAATACCGAGAAAATCAGATGGAGATGTGACACTGAAAGCATAATAAAGCAAAGGAAGAAGTGGAACCATTCACCTACGTCAACTACGATGTATGTTTGTTGGGTACGGTGTTCTATAGAGAGCTGATGGACTTCAAATCGATTCGAGTCAATCGATCGAATATACCTAGAGATTGAGTCATAGGGCAAGAAAACGTTCGAGTAGCAGGGTAACGCGGCTGCGATGACCGAATTGCGAAATCTTCCTGGGGGTGTCGCTGCCGCAGTCACCGTACACCACCGGCGGTTATCGATCGCTCAGATCACCGAAACGGAGCGGCGTAAGTGCCGTAGACGAACTCGTGGGCGAAAACCAGGACAGCGAAACTGGAAAGTGAATCGTTGGCAGCGAACGAACAAGCGGGATGAAAGCGAGGCGAGACGGCCAGCAGGCCGTCCAGCTCTGCCGCAGCCGCCGCCGCCGCCGCTGCCGGTTCCAGCGATCATCTGGGTGCCCCGATCACGCAGCCGCCGAACAATGCCGTAACACGCCCAGACGACGACACTACGGCGCACGGTTCTGTTAGTGAACAGAACTCGTTCTCCCACATGTGGATGGATGCTGCATTTGGTGGGCGCGTGGGTGCGCTCAAAAAAGACACACGATCGTATCATCATGCTAATCGAGATGATGATCCGACTATCCGACTGACACACACAAGCACACGCACAGAACAAAAACTGGTCTCAACTGCTAAGCAAGGTGAAAACGCAACTGATACACTGAAAATCTGCAGCAGCGACAACCAGTACTAGCTTCGAGATCGATCTCTCATCGTCGTTGCTGTCGAAGTAGTGCTGTAACGCTCTCGACATCGGATCCAGTTCTTCCACAGACGCATACATCTGACACATAAGTCAAGTGAAGTGCTGACTGGTCTCTGTTACAATACAGTGAAACAAAAAAAAGCAGTAAAATAGATGCAATTATTATCGAAAGTATCCAATACGGTAGTAGACGAACTATGGGAAATACTAGTAAATCAACACATTCTTGGACTGCTAAGCTAACACGAGTTTGATAAAGGTGTGTTTATTCGGCTAACATTTCGATGCCTTCGTCTTCCTCAAAGCCGATGATCTGAATCGATGGTCTAGCGAGATGACAGGGTCGAGATCTTGACGTGGACCATCGACTGGGATCGTCGGCCCTGAGGAAGACGAAAGCGTCTAAACGTTAGCCAAATAAGCATCTTTATTAACCTCGTATTAACTCAATAATCCAAGAAGACACTGACTATTAATGCCGAGGTTAAACGTCGATAGGTTTGAAAAATACTAACAAATTACCTTAGAAGAAAAGAAGGCCTGGTTAAATATTTATACACGAAATTACCCAGGTCAGAACACATCACACGCACTCGTCGGCCGTAAAAATGTGACAGTTGTTCAGTCGTAAAGCATGAAAAGATCACTTCTCAGAAATATTTGCATGATTTCAGGGTCAAGTGATTCTAGAAAGAGCTCATAAATGAAAATGATTAATATTAACAAAAAGCAGACCAGACCAGTTTGACGCTGGTCTCTTCATCATAATCTGATCGTGCATTCCTTTTATTTGTTGGATAGGCAGCCATTCCCTTTTAGGGCTGCCACTGAAGCACCACAAAAGCTCTGTTTGAAATTTGAATGAGTTCCTAAGTAACTTCGCACGCAGAGTTCTCACAACCCACCTAAATTCACTAAAGACAGCGTTATATGTGCCAGTCAACGACGAAAAGTAGCAAAATTTTCACTATATGTAATTTACTCGAGCCTAAAATTGGTAATGTCCTTCTACTATACAGTTCCCCAATAGACTCCTCTTAATAGGCTATGGAATCGAAAATTCTTCCCAATACAAGCAGGTTAGCCTTTTTTCTTATTCACGAACAAAATAACTGGATGTTACAAAGAACAAACAATTCCGACACCTTTGAACAACGTCGTTCTATGGCAACAATGTGGTCCATTGTCTAGTGGCTATGGCTTAAGACTCGCTCACAAATAATGCATATCACTTGCTAGCACCTGAATTGGCACGCATTTCCCGAGCCTACACTGAATTCTACTGGATCAAAGCATGCAGAGTGAAAAATTCCTGACAATGGCAAAATGTGGACGTAACTGAATGTGGAGAACGCGTAAAACACGGGTCATTTTCTTTGAAAGCATAGAAAATTATAAATAGTCTCACAGGAGTCCATATACGAATACCCCGTGTATCTGGAATGATCTGTTTCCCTGCGCTGTAGTTACGACGAAGTTCTTGAAACTGTCACTGACAAGACTGTTCCCTACCTGGCAAACTTTTCTTTCGACAAGAAAGAAAACTGCTTGATTCATATAGGTTGTGCTTTTCCTTTATTACGAGGTATAACGTTGAAGTGAATGGAGAATAATGTGGTTGAAAGCAAACGTCCCGTGGAAGAAGGTAATCCACCAGTGAAGTGAGAGTTTCTGAATTCTCATCGCAAAACACTTGAAGTGTTCTTCTCCGGACTAGCGAAACCTTCACAAAGCATTAAGTTGCATGCTAAACGTGATTGGGAGAGAGTTTAATAGTGAGCTATGATCACAAATACTTATAACTTAGTAGAGAACTCTTCACCTTTAACATAATAACATATAATCACATTCAATTTAATGGTGTGCAGAAAGAATAGCGACCGACTATGTGTAATATTTCTGAACGTTATGTGCTGAACTGCAGTGTTATACGAAGGCATTCGGGCAGAAATACTTAGTTAACGGACGAAGAGTAATTCCCGACCGATGGTCATATGAGAGTGACAACGCCAGAGACAACTCCAGTATCAGGAATGTCGGAAACACGAGAGGAACTCGCTAAAGGTTGATTAGAAAAAGTGGACCAGACAGAGGAAAAACTTCCTGGGGTGCCTCACTACTACGAAAGCAGGACATTTTCATTCTATTTATATAATTCAGAATAATAATCTGTTCGAAGTGATGGTTTCTTAACCATCCATTTCTAGCTCATTGCTAGTCAGCCGATTATCTCGATAGGTCACTGTTTCTCACATAGAGGTAAGGCATTAGTTAGTTTCAATGCATTCGACTTGATGATATGGTAATTCCCGTATGGCATGTGAAACAACGTTACACCACTATAAGTCGGCTTTTAGTGGGGTGTTCTGCATAAAGGAGCTAACGAGTCCTGTGAAAAATTTGATTCAATTAAAGTTCTGATCCAATTAAGAGCTCATACGTCTTTCTTCGAACCTTTGTTCGCCACCATACCCGCATTTCTGAGAAAGAAATCGTAAAAAATCATATTATTTAGTTTATCGAAGAGGGAAAGAGAAGATGCGTGAAATAGCTAGTGGAAACCACGACTGAAAGTGAAGAGCTGAAATCACAAGACAGCACATTGAGTAGCTCCTCTCTGAGCGAAAGTGTTTTCACCAGGGCGGATCAGTGAGATCAGCGCTACTTAGCTTAGTCGAGCAAATCCTGATGTGAGATTTTCAGCATCATTGAGGCGTTGATGAGCAAAAGCTGAGGGCTGAGAGCGTCAGAGGTGTAGCTGTAGAGCCAATTGTAAAGCGAATCTGTTGAATAACGTGGAACATTGTATACCCGATCGTCGGGATGATTTATGAGTGGCTGAATGCGAAATACACCACTGTACCCAACAGGACACTGGCTCCCTTCATCGCTTTCCCGTAGTTGACACCGAGCTCTTCCATGCAAACGCTCAACGCTGATCTTAGGTAGATGATGTAAACGTAGTCAATAAATACGTAAGCATTAGTTTTTAGATAGAACTTCCGAGTTTATTCTTCAACTTTAAAAGTATATAGTTTAATGTTTACACTATTCTTTATGTCGTTTCAACGATTGGGCTCAGAGTCAACCAGCGGAGAAAACCACGAAGAAACTGATCATCGTGATCATCAGTCTAAAGTTTGTTCTGCTGTTGTTCGCGATTCTATATGGTATTCATCAACTCTGCTTCACAGAAGATTCTTTTGCCAGAAAGAAAACAAACACCATTATTCAGGAAACGAAGAACATCGTACTTTACAAGAAGACAAGAAGTGAAACGAAAAGGTTCCATTCTAATCATTATGAATCTGAGAGCCGCTATGTGGAGGTGCCAGAGTTTATTTAATGAATGCTTCGCCATGAATCCCATCTACCGGTTTACTATCGGAAAAATATTGGGCTAAAAAACGATTGGCGGAATCATTTAGAAGTGAATGCAGTTCGTAGAAAACCGATAACAAACAGAGGAGCTGATATTTCTGCAGGTTTTTTGCTTTTTGACAGCTACAGAAGAAAAAGTAGTTATGGCAACATTGCCGCTCTATGATATCAAAAGCTCTAGTCTTGCTTAATTCTAACGATAGTAGTTTAAATAAGAAAGGTTGTAAATCGTTTTAGCGTCAAATTTCCCCCTAAACGTTGGGAATAAAAGGTGAATACCTTAAAAATAACAAGGAACAAATCCTCGCGGCAGGACTAAAGTGTGCTGGATCAATAGGATGTGATGTTTAACGCAAACTTCAAAGAAATTGAGGATTGATGTCTGTGGAAGATGTATCTCTTAGTAGATGTTGCAGACAACAAAAAAAGTAGTAAAAGTTCCAAATGGTCTGTGAACGAATCGATATTTTGTCGATGAAAAGATCGATATTTTATCTGTGAGAGCATGCAACGCATGTACCGGTCATATTTATCAATGGAGAACAGCTGACTTTAGTCGTCACCGCGAGAATCGAAGGGAATGTTTCTAACGAAACTCATCAACAATGATTTATCCGAAAGTCCATGGAGACTTACATGAATACGTAAACAATGTCGTCAAAATCACTGGAATGAGAATGCCTGAGGGTGAAGGTGTTTTTCCCCGACAAATCGACGATAAACATTCTCCAAGAGAGAAAGATTTCTATGACTGCCCCTGAATTCCACAACTCTGCTACGAAATGAAAGCTAATCGAAGGACATTTTCGTGTCTAACTGTTCCAAGAAAATTGTAATGGTGCCGTTCTTTGGGTGATAGGTTACTTATCTCTCTCAATGTGACATGTCATTGACGGTCATCAAGTGTCCGACGTTAGCCATGAAATCATTTGGGGCACATTATTTCAAGCTAGTAAAGTCATTACATAAGGTAAAACAAAAGTAAGAGTAGTCACGGCTCTAAAAGGTATGACTTTTTATTTACTGCCTAATATTTTTTTTTACCATGGTAGGGCATTATGTGAAGAAATAACGACAATGAAGCTGAGGTATTTGCAAAATTCAGACCGCAGGCCAGACTCGAACTCGTTGCAATGTATAACTTTTTATTCAACACCGATTTTATTTTTCGCGCCCTAGTGGTGCAGTGGGCACGACGTGAGCTTTTGGAAAGGAGAATCGCGGGACCGAATCTAGCTTGGGGTTTGAGTTTTGCAAGCAACTCGGCTTCTAAAAGGGTTTAATAATGGGGATTAGCTAGAGTAGAATGGGAGCAATATTTTGCATAAGAGTCAAGTAACATGCACAATGAAAGCTGTGAGACTTTCTTAGACTTGAAATTTAAACCGAATATCTGAACTTAGTGCTCAATACCGAAGCTAATAGAAAGTCAGTAGCCTGGAAGTTACTTTTCTTTTCTCTTTTTCTTTGTCTCTTCTAAATTCGTTTCGGTCGATCCTTCGCATCATTTCCGTTCTCTCTGGCTGAGTATCAATGTGCTTAAAGAAAACGTCAAAAATATTTGTTCAACATGAAGGCTTCAACGACAAAAGAAAGCGAGAGTGAATAAATTGACGGAGAACAAATATTGTGCCAAAAAAGGATTTGTTAGCTGCACCTGCTTGTCAAGTTAAATACCTGAATATTCTCTCAACCAAATGAACCGGAAGGATCTCAGAAAATCCTCATTTGACCAGTTTTTGTCAACAGAACAAACTTTTCTCGCTAGAGTTTGGCCATAGCCGTCCCTCGCAAAAGGTATTCATCTATTCTTGTGTATCGGAAGGTAATTTACCAGCTTGCGACTAGATTTTTCAAGGACAGCCAGCATTACTAGCATTAGTTTACTTTTAGTTAGATGTCTGAATGGAAACGTTGAACTCATAACCACCTTGGAAGACCCTGCTCAAGAGAATGGACTACTGCCGGATATACCACAGTTGTACACCCGAGCTCCCTCCTGATGCGACAGCAAGTGATGAGAGCTATGATGAACTAATAACTTTGGATCACTTTCATTATTGTTATCGAAGTGATTTGTATAAATAGATGCAATCACAGAATGTTCGTTGACCTCAAAAAATCGTTATTTTCTTGTATCCAAGGGCGCTATAGCAATACATGAGCTTTTGTCCTCTTTGTTTCCACACTTTTCGAGCTTAATTCTGCGACGAAATGCTTTTTAATAAGAAAATCAGTAGTCGACAGTCATATGGGTGGGTCATACGTGCCTTACCTTTTTCATTACCTACAGAATGTAGAAGAGGATTAAAAATGGAAGAAGTAAGAACTTAAGGTATTTGAACGGTCATCTTTCCATATCTTATTCTACTCATCTTTTCTAGGATCGTTCTAGTAACTCTTGACTTTCTTTCTTTTCAAACCGGTTTTTTAATGTTTCCGTTTTGGTCATGAACATCCGTTTTTTCAGATGTCCTACAACACTATGTTTTTTAATGTTTGGATTTTGGTCGCAGACATGTGTTTTTCGCTTGTGCTGTAGCAATATCGATCACGGCTAGGAAATTTTAAACGAAAGGAAGAAAAATAAACAGAAGATATGCTGCATATAGCATGACAATCAGTGGCATAAAACAGGTGGATGTTCAGTGAAGTCAAAAGAACAAGAGAAAAACTAATGAAACGAGAGAAGAAAGAGAAAGAAACAAAATGATCAAGTGAAAAGCATGGATTGAGGACGAGTATTCGGCAATACGCGCCCACCTCGCTTTGACTTCCTGGCAAATACAAACAGAGCTTGGAGTGGAAAAAAAAAGAAAGCAGCGAAGCCGAGACGAAGCGATCAGAGCGGACGACGGAGACGAGAAGAAAGTGGCTACGCAGGAGCAGAGTGTCACGGAAGGAAAAAGGAACAGAATTATCAGCTGAAGAGCTCAGATTGAGTAGTATTCGGCAATTCTTCCCAAATCGCTTTGACTTCCTGGAAGATATAAGTAGAGCTTGGAGTGGAAAAAAGAGACCAGGCCGAGATGGAGCGATCGGAGCGGACAACGGAGACGAGGAGAAAGTGGCGATGGAGTAGCGGAGTGTCGGAAGGCGAAAGCGAACTGGTTCTGCCATCGACGACGCGGCGCCGTCGTCGGCATCTGCTGGCTGCACGACTTGTGTGTGACGAAATAGATAAACGCGTCGTTGTTGATCATCTGGCTGACGGCTGTAGTCGTAACGAAGCCATCCATTCCACCGACAACAGAGATCTCATCTCAACTTCTCACAAGCCCGTCGCCCATACATCGATGCCATGAGCCATGAAAAATTAGGGCGTTTGGCGGGTTGATCAATTCCGGAAGGGTACGACAACCATTCAATTTCTTCAGCCATCGCAGAAGTGGCTGAATTCATACTTGGACTATATAACAACTTCAAGAGGTCCAACGATGTGAGCGGTCAGTGCTGCTGTGCTCCCAAACAAGTCTGGTGCTAAGTTAGCGACACCTGGAGAAATTGGGAAGTGGGAGAATTGGTTAGTTCCTAGCTCCGGATTGAGTCAACAACTATGTATTTACGCCAAGACACACGAAATCTGAAAAGTAACGACGACAACATTGTCGAGAATGATGAAAAAAAGGATAAAGCTCTCGGCGCTAATCAATCCTTGAGGGATGTGTCATGCATTCGACTTCATCAAGCATTGCTAGAGGTGATTTAATAAACATCTGACCTTTAAGAAAACTTGCGTTAGCCTACCGATGTATCGCGTCGGTGCTGCTATACACCCGGACAAACTCGAAACGAATTTTCCGAGCGCGTAGAGATGGAAGGCTTGGTGAGCCTGAGGCACGGGATCGAACTCATGCGTATTAAAGGGCGCCTTTATCCTTTGCGCTACACGCGCACATTTCAGGAATGATACATTTTTAAAAAATGCATTAGTTGTGTTAATCACGTATAATATGAGGTAAAAAATGCGGTTGTTTGAAAAAAATCCGAGAGCTGAAAATCCCGGCTGGAGCAAAACGTCAACGACCCGTGGCCTATGCTCAGTCCTGCATCCTACACATGCTATTTTCGTTTATTAGGATCAATTGTTGGTAAAAGGACAACGAGAGCGAATGTCTCTCGATGTCTCATCTGGAATGTCCCTTATAGTTATTATATTAAAGAACATAAATGCAAAATGTTTTCGATTACTATGTACGTTTATGTCGAAGTACTTCCGAAAATAACCCAGCGACAGAAAACAGTGGACGAATTTTCTGGATGTGAACTAATAAAGAAGAGATAACGTGAAAATTTAAAAGAATTTTCTTCTAAGGACAATTTTCAAAAGTTACGTTATTGAATAAAAAACAAGATTGTGGAACTGTAGGGTTTAAGGTCATGCAAAGGTATTTTCGCGCCCGGAAAAGGTGCAATGAATTTCTGGATATAAAACTAGCAAGCCCTTTGGGTCAGTTGGAGTTCCATTAAGAATGGGATTAAATAGGTACTAATCTATCTTATTTGGAAACTTCTACACTTCTACCAAGGTTTGTTTCAATGGATTCCTTGAGCCTAAGAACAAAATGTGTGTTAATAATGTTAGGAAACCTTCATTGCTTAGAGTATCACTTCGTTTAGTTCAACAAGTGGCGCGAAAATGGAAATAAAGGAAAAAAAGCCTTTGTTCATAGATCAGTGATGAGATTTTGATGCGCTTTTTGTGGAAATCGATCAATTACTGAAATTTCAAAGTACCTCTGCACAAAGCTGGCCCCAGCTGGACTAAGAGTATTTCTTAAAGTAAGCAAAGAAACTGTTTAACGGCAATCAAGCGTCTTTGTAGAATTTCCGATGATTCACTGAATGAAACTACGGACATGACATTGTTGGCGTAGATCGCCAGTGTCTAGCCTAACGTCCTCTTTCTAAGACACTACGATTGGCTAAGCTGATGAGATAACCCTATCACTGAGCTGGTTGCTATGAACTATTGTTATCACTTTACATATTTATTACACTCATCAATAGACATTTCTCAGAATCTCAAGAATCTCACGTCGACAGAAATGGTCAACTATGGCCTAACAGAGGCAAAAATTGCACTTTGCAGTTCAGTTCTGTTCGTCGAACAACAAATTGCGAACGTTTCTCTTCCCAGAGCTTCCGATGTTATGGCCTTGTGATACATATCGCTATTTAAAGAGACCGCCAGCTGCCTTTACGGAATGTTTCGCGCAAAATCATAAAATCAAAGATCATCGACGTCGTGATTCTCTAGAGAATGGACTTCAGAATGAAACACGGATGAAAGTAGGATGTCCCAACGAAAAACAAGTTACCAGTTTATGACGTCTAGATGTAGCATTTAAATCCTAACTGGTGCATTGTGAAATGTTTGCTGTGTAAATAATCCGGTCTTAAGAAATTTTTGGTTTTCCTTTTCACGAAGACAACGAAATCTCTTCCTTAGTGTTTTCCAGATTATTTCTTTGAATGGTACATCTAGCATCTCTTACATACGCTTCAGTTAGAGCTGGTTTTTCTTGATTGTTTACTAGGTCAATTAGCGTCACGATGACGATGGAAACAGTTAGTGGACGATGAGATTTGAGCCGGGAAGCTCTTTGAGGAAGTGCTTCAAGTGTCATTCAAACATGACAAAATCAACGGAAACCGGTCGGTAGCCCCGTCATGGTAGTTAGGTAGTTATTGCCTACCATACAATTACATGCGAACAAATACCTTAACAACATCATGGAAATTCGACCTATCACTTCCATGAGAACAACATTTTTTCTCGTCGAACGATCGGTGAGGAGGGCCAATGCAAACATTTCTTGAAGGCAGAGAGCTTGTGTGTTTGTGTGATACTATGTTTATTTGAATTGTGTGACGTGAAATACGAAAACTTTGAATGTTCAGGAGAAAGTAGGAAGAAGAAGAAGAGGAACAAGAGGAAGAAGAAGAAGAGGAATAGGAAGAGCAAGAGGAAGAGGAAGAGGAAGAGGAAGAGGAAGAGAGGGAGAGAGAGGTTATGGGAAACGAGCAATGTATAAGCGGTACCAGAATTTACTATCAACTTTAGTATTTTGTTAATCGATATGTATTCACTACACGTGCAGCCACTCTGTAGATATTATTTCTGATGCGTTTTGCAGCATAAAAAGTGATCTAAGCAAAGTTCACCAACAAATTTAGAAAAGCTTTACCCGCAAGGCTCGAAATGGCAGTCATTCAAATGTCGGTGAAAGTGTCCTTACCCGTCAAGTTTACTTTTTTTGTTTAAAGCCCTCGAACTCGGCTTATTGTTCAAAGATGGTTTGGAGGTAATTCAGATGAATGTTGATCTGACATTAAGGTTTCACAGCATCAAAAGCTCTTACTTAAGTGAAAAAAGATTCTCATCAAGAGTCCTGTGCATGGAATCGATCTTGCAGAAAACTTTACGGGAACTTTTTTTACTCCACTAGGACGTAAAGGCACAATTCCGAGGCTTATCACGCTGTATGGAACGATCCACAGAATGATTATACAATGACTAGAAGTCTGAATACAAAATAAACATTTAACAAAAAGTAGGCGATGTGGACATTGCAGACGATGGGAGTGAACGTCGATCTATTCGCCGTTGATCTACTCCGTTCATCTTCCGAATTCTTCTTCCCATCACTTTTTGTTTTGGATTTAAAAGAGCAGTTTTCCTTCATAATACCAAAATACCATTGTTCGGGATAGTGTGAGACATATGTGTGATTCTTACGATAAAAAATAGTGGAGAATTGAAAGAGATCGAACAAATTGATCAGATAGATCGAAAGTCTCGAATCGATGTGTCAATGGGCAACAACAGAAAATGCGTGGCTCGGTGCTATGGAAAAATTTTCTTTACAAATTTATCCCTCGTCATTCGAAACCTTCAGGAAATTGCTCAATAATGTATGATAGAAGAAACTAGGATAGAATGTTTAAGTGAAAATCTTCATTAAAGTGGTAGAAATGAGTTGGAAAAATGAAACTAGCTTTGAAAAAGTCGGACCACCACCTAGAAGCTACCGCTAAGAAAATGGAAACCATTCTACAACAACACTTTGGAGTAGAAAATTGGCTGGGAAAAATGGATGGCAGAGGCGTCAGTGGTGCGGTGGGCAAAATGTGTGCCGTTGGAAAAGATAATCACGGGCTGGACCTGGCCTGGGGTCAAAATTTTGCAAAGATCTCAGCATCAGAATTGTTGTATTCTATCGAATCGCACCCTGCCGTGAAAAATAATAGTAGGCAGTGGGTAAAAAGTTAACTATAGATCATTTTAAGATAGGGGTGGCATACGATGAAATATGTGCAGGGTTAAATAGGAAGAAAGTTGTTAGTATGACGTTATCGACGAAGTACTTCGGAATTACAGTGTACTCAGAAGCTACAGAGATATGAAGAGCATCTATCTAAATTAACGTGTTTCTTGTCAATTAACGTTGAGATTAACAAATGGATTCCCGCACCGGTTGCGGAAAATGGTGGAGTTGAAGAGACAAACATGATGACGATAGGAACTCGATCGCAGATGTGTAGAAGCAAGAAGCATGAGAAAAATACTGTAGACGCAATGTTTGCTGAGAGGATCTCGATCGAGTCAGGAATCAAAAGAAACCAAATGGCCGACTGGCCGACGGCTTGGTTGGTTAGTTCGTTGGTCGGTTAACTGGCAATTACAGTGCCAGGAAATTGCCTAACGCACAAGATGCTTCTGCTCTAAATAGTAGCAACTCGTTCGGCATCGATTGTGTAAAATGCAAAAACCTAGGATAATTATAGTTAAACTTGGCCTGCATAGGCTATAGATTGTTCAGAAGTAATTTCTAGTAATCGTATCAACAGAAATCGTGTGATTCGGAATGAACGAGGAGCACGGAATCGTCGATAATTAGCTACGGTAAGTTGTCTCAGAAATAGCATCGAAGCTTAAGGTGTGGAATTAAACGCAATTTAAATAACCAGAACTATTCCAAGAATCAAAAAACTTGAAACTTAAAATGTGATTGGTTAACATTACCCCTTCCCAAATTACGCTTTATAAAGCTGAAGAATTCGGGTGGAGCCTGCAGCGGCGTTTTCGAGTTTAGAAGCTTTATATTCATATTATGCTTCAGACAAACAAAACCCACATGCTTGCTAATGGAGTTGAGAGCTCTCTCCTCGCTTTCCTGGATGGGTGGTCGGGCCGGCATGCGTGCGAATGTGTGCGCTTGGAGATGATGCCACAACGGCTGTCGGACGGAGCACATGTTCCGACCCAACTGGCGACGACTTTCCATCGGCATTGTGTTTATAACAGTCGGCATCGGTGACGGAGGTCTTAGCCACTTCATCATAATGTCACTTTAATGACGTACAGACTACACAACAAGACTTCTCAGTGTCATTTATGTATACAACGATGTCTAAGGAAACCGTAGTTGATAGATGGGATAGGTGATGTAATTTACCTTTGCACCATTAAGTAAATAATGCCAAAAGGAAGAAAAGAGTAGAACATGAACACAGAAAGAAAAACGGAATACATCCGTTGCTGCAGATCTTGTTGGTCGAGTAAATTGAGGCGAATCGTCTCATTCAATACGTCCATGCCAATATGAGGGAAATATACGGAACCTTTAGTGTTGACTTAGGATAGATTTCTATTCATATACCACAGTTATACTACGAATATCGTCTATTGTTAAGCTATCACCTAACCTACTTTCTTATTGCACTGACCACATTTCGCTCGTTTTCGAATGTTTCCTTTCTCTGTAAGAAGAAGAAAATGTGATTTTTAGGAGCTCTGGGAAAACAGCCGATAGTTGTCGATTTACTCTAGGATAGTTAAGTTCATAGTTACTAAAGAACAAATCGCAACATATAAACGGTGGCAAACAATTTCAGCCTAGATCATGTCTCATTAGCTAACGAAAAGGAAATCAAGATAAACCATGGTGAACTTTAGTCTACTTTTCCTTCCGATTCGTACAAGAGGACTCCTAATGGAAAAATCAGTCACGGTTATCTCAATTAAGAGAAGAAGCCACTGATCACCTTGATGCGAAGCCGTTTGAGTAGGCTACTCACAAGTTTCCGCCGCCACATCGTGGGTGGCAGACAGGAGGAAACAATAGCATGCATTGGGAAGCAAATGGATTTCGATTATGGGATCCCTTTTTCCAGCATGCATGACTTTCTCAGCATCATTCACGTTGCTATTGCTAACGGTTTGCGGTGAGGTAACTGGGAATGTACATCTCAGGTTGACTGTGGATGTGTTTGACAAATAAGCTCCACGTTATCCCTAGGGAAGCATGAAAAATGCTACCCATTTCCAAAAGAGAAAATAAAAATAAAAAGCCTTATATGAAGAGTGTTTCTGGAGCAACCAGACCTGTTGGGATTTTCTGATGTTGTGATATGGATGGAGAAATGGAGATTTTCTATGGATCCCCTGCGAGATTAATGTGATTACGGGTAACACAGGTATTTGCCTAAGCCTCATAATCCGTTAAGACATCCTCACCGAGTAATTGGCTGATGAAACATGCATCATCGTATCGTAAAGAAGAACGAGTGCTAGAAAATGAGGGGAATAATGAACAAAGGTGTAACTTCTGCTCAAGAATGAGACGTAATGACGAAGCCAACACCAGGAAAGTGGAAAATAGTTCTAACGAAAGCAATGCTCCTGCACATATATCTACTTCCTGCTGTGTTCATTTCAAAAGAGATTATTGTCTTAATGTAGACCACTGTAACCCTGAGTGATAAGAAGATGCGAGCGTCAAACCATACAACAAACTAGACTTATTTTCTGCTTTTTTTACAAGGCCCGAAACCATACATCGTATTGTGCGAATTCCAGCACTTCTCACATTTAATTCGTTTCAACACATCCATGTTCAACGAAGGCCTTCGAGTTTTGCGTGAGGATTTGGCTGCTGTTTAGGTATTTTTGGTTCTTTTTACGAAATTCGTTGATTTGTGGCTGAAGTGTTAGGGACTGCATTGCGTTCAGGCAAATCTGGTATCAATTTCCCGATCCCGGAGAAAGGGGTGGCTTGGTGGACCCGGTGTTGAGTCACACTGGGTATGAGCAGCTTAACTCTTTAGTGGAATAGACGGCATCATTAGCGGTACGCCATCGGTCCTCGTTAATGCTACGACGCGTATGGGTATTGTGGAAGTGAAGTAAAAAAAGCAGATGAAAGACAAAAGTTGGTGATAGCTACGGGTTGAAGTATAAATCAAAAGCGATCATATCACTGATGATCTAAGATACTATCTTCCATTAGCAGAAATTTCGATGCTAAATGTAGTAGATAACTTTGGAGTGGAAAATTGCAGACCGCATGATCTTTGTGTGAAGAAAATGGTGTAGTAAACAATTTTTTTCGTCATCGCGATCAAGAATAGGGCGGGTGACTACCGTCTTCCCTCTTGACGAAAACACGTCGAGTTGAAAATAGTACCGTTTCTTATATTCACAACAATGACATTTTGCCGTGACAGCGAAAGTTGTTTATCTGAGTATCAGGATGTGAATCTCAATGTGACGAATAACAACGATTCATCGAGCTCCGAACGGCATACACAACTCAGCCGAGGAAACGTCGTTGTCGTTGTCTTCGCATCGTCTTTGTGCTCGTTCACGGAGCAGTTGAGGACGACAGCGGGAGGGAGCGAGTGAAAGGAATGGTAGGTGCTAACAAAATCGTTGCAATATTCATCGGGCTGGATGGTATCGTACAAATTCTAGTGAGGAACACAAAATAAGCAACCGGGTGATATTATTTATTATTTCATTGCCAAGCCAACACAAGGTTGATAAAATGAACTTTAATTGTGCTGAGATATTTGCAAAACACCGGACTGCAGGTGTATGCGGTGGGGAACGAACGCGCGCTATTCTCCTTACCGGGGAGTAGCACGTTCTATCAAGAATGTTAGGAACTACCACACCACCCGGGTCCTTCGTTTTGCCTGTGTCTCAGCTAAAAAAATGAACTTTATTTGGCCAACGCCATCACGTATCCGTCTTCCTGATAACCGATGATCCGAGTCGATGGTCCACAGTCAGTTGTACTCTCGATTGTCGTTATCAACCTTGTAATAGCTTGTCATTGCAGGAATACATATTGATTAGTCATGCCGTGGTTAAATGAAGGTCGGTTTTTGAATGAAATTTGTTGAGGGAGCACTACCACTAAGAAGTTTCAGAGATGCTTTAGCTTTCGACTTAGAGACGACTAGTTTTCCTTTGCCGTAGTCAACAAATAACGTCAGGACAGCGACTGTGTACGAAAACGTAGGATTCTCTTGTGCTCATCTCAAATAACTAAGTGTCTTTCCGGTCTTTTAAACAATGTCGGGGAATGAAATGAATCCTCTTGGTTTCCTCGCACTTCGACGAATAACGTCAACAACTGGGGAATGACCGGAGTCGGAGATGAAAACAATGATTAAACACGAAGAAAGTCGAAGAGCACTTCGAAATGATTCGTTTTTATGTCGACAATTGCGTGTCATCTTGCCTTTTCTCTTTTCAAATCACTTTCTTCTCCTCTTCACTGCGAACAATGCCGAATGGACTTCGACTCGCTATTGCACTTCTCATTACATAAAATGGTCCTCATCTCATCCATCATTCATTCGAGAGCCTAGAAATCGCATGTCGGAGATGATTGTCACTGATTAAAAATTCAGAAATTCAATTTTCGATATAATCACGTTTACGTGGTTTAACTCTAATAATTCGAAATTCTGCTTACAAAGAAGATGTACAACTACCAAGCATGTAGCCCGTTTTCATTAAAGACCTTTTTAAAGTGTGTGAATAAAAATTTCGTCTCTTCATGATAAGAGTACAGTTCCTGGGTTCCAAATGTGATATGTAGCAAGATGTTCGTCGACTCAAAGTACCTTTTAAGCTCAGCAAGCGCAACCACTCTTCAGATAGAGACTTTAATGGCAAGCTAGTAAACCACTTACCAAAACTGCAAGATTGAGTTAATTGAAGCGTTGAAGAACTGGAAATGGCGCCATGTCGCTCTCAAAGAAAAAGGAAAGAGTTGTCTAAACAGCAAAATAGCAGCCGTCAAATAGAAATTGTGCTGGTATCCGAGCGACTCTTGGTGCAGACTGGCCACCCATCCAGCCGGCAGTTATACAACGGGACAAATAGACAGAAGGAGGGAACACCACTGTTAAAAAACTCCAGACTTGTTAATCTTTTCTGGAATATTCTATACAGAGAGCAAGCCTTACTACTGACGAAAACGGGGAAAATTGAAATGTTCAGCTGCTATTCATAGCACATAGCTATTGAACCGTAGTTGCTATGGAGGAAAAATTTTGTAGCACAAGTGAAAAGAACTAAAAGGATCTAAATTTTAATAAATTTGCAATGAAAGAAATTAGTTTCCATTAGATAATGAGGACGCCATTTACACTCTTTACCATTGATAAGAGTGGAGTAGTGTAATGATTGGATATGTCCTGTGATGGTCGTCATAGTCGTCACTTCGATCTCAGTCCCGGATTCCCTTTCGAGTTAAAAAATTGATGCCGGACTTCTCCGAGGGAACACTGGCTTGATATATCAGTAAATTCCGCTAGACATCGTATAGGATGAATATGAATTGAATCAGTTCTATCATTGCCAATGAAGTCGAATGCATGGCGAAACCTTAAGGAATTGATCAATGCCCAACACTTAGTCCTCCTTATTGTTCCACCATGGATAAATCGATTTAGTGACCGATTATGAGAAAGCCAAATGCTGAAAATGTGAAGCAATCCGCTTGGAAACAAAGGTGATATTCTATTTAAAAAGGGACAGCAAAATAGACACGGTTATCTTTTCAGCATTGGATTCCTTCAAAGCTAAGTAGGAACTAGCAACAGTTCGATGTTCTCTCTTCATGACTATTTGGGCAAGCATTTCCAGCAGGAATTTTAAGGGATTTTCTGTGTTCTGTACACGAACCAGTTAAACAATTGCTAAGAAACAATTTTACTATAAAAACTTCGAACAAAGAAGAGAAACCGGCGTTCTGCGAATTCTATGCCGAACCTTCGCGAATATGCTAGATCCTAACTAGGAGAAGAAAAGCAGACCTTGTGTCGGCTGGAGGACAACGGGAGAGAGTGTGAGGCGTAGAAAATGAAGTAACATGAAAATCGATGTCCTATTGGTCGGTGTAATATTTCTTTTCCAATTATGGTTTCTGCAAGCGAAAAAATAGGGCTTTAATATATTCTTATCCGCCTTCAATCAGTGGATTTTGAGAATTGAGAGAACAAAGAAGGATGGAGCGTTTAGAGCGTTGTCTGATGAACCACCCATGCGTTCGAATTCAGTATGTATCGCTGAGGTGACTGGATGCGTATTTGAACCAGACAATGATTTGCGGTGACTTACCACTGTATCAAGTCGGTTTTTCTTTTTATCAAAAGAGAGAGGTTCGGTGTCGATTTGCTGATCCCGTAAGGACGCTGGGCCTGGTTGGCGCGAATTGCGGGAGAGGACCAAAAACCATGTGTTTTTCGTGGCAACTCTAACCTCTGTGTGATACGTTCTCAGAGATTTGCACAAAAGTGATAACAGAACAGTTGGAACTCCTTAGCAAACATATGCTACCCGAACTTCAGAGTTTTGAAGGAGAAAGAAATCCTTCTCCTAACATTGTAAGAAGTAATTCTCCTGTCCTGTAGAAAACTGAGCCTTTGGTAAGTGTGAGAGGCGACAACCAGAAATAGTTTCATGGATTAAAGAATTTATTAAAAAGTTTCCAGTCTGATTCTCTGCTCACTCTGCCTGAAAGTGTTCGAGTCTTTCCATGGAGTACTTAACAACTTTGTGAACGTCAATTTTTTGTTGGTTTGATATTTCTAAATGTTTTTTCAATAAGCCACGAAAAAACTTGAAGAGCTAGAAGATAAAAATTGAAAATCTGCATCCTTGTGAGCAACGAGGAAGAATACTCAAAATTACTATTATTATTATTATTATTATTATTATTATTATTATTACTTTTGTTATTACCATTTTATTATCGATTCTCTCGCGACTAATTTTATCATCAAGGAAAACTATTCGGTTTTTTTATTGCACTTCTGTCTGCTGATCTGGTACCCACTTGTTTTCGTAGGTGCAGACGGCGCGATGGCGTCAAAATATTTCGTAAGATCATACGATAACCCTAAAGATAGAAAGGGCACACGGATCTTGGCACGTTGCCATATTTTCGCGTTTCTTCGAATATCCATTAATGTCCAATTGCTTAATGATAGAAGACTACGAAATAAAGGTGGGTAATGCGTCAATGTTCTCCGTTCAACTGATTAAGAGAAAATGTAGATGGATCCGTTTTCATTATTTCACACCTAGTTGGGTTATTCTTGTAAGGAAACAATTCTACAAAGAAATGAAACCTCTAGACAAAGCCGTAGTGCTAATACACTTGCTTCTGGCAGCAGTGCAAAACAACGTAACTCCGTACTTTGTGAGCATGCGGAGAAAGTTCACGTGCTAGCGAAAGTTTGTTGGCACTTAACTGGCGGTATGCCGAGTCTCGATTACAACACACAAAACCAGAATTCACGATGCGCCCGACCAAGGGCACCCATTGTTGCGTGTGGGTCGTTTTCCCGCCAGGACGTCGCTTTCGTTGACGGAATGCATCAGCAGCTTCATTATGTCTTGGGGGTCAATGAATAAGGAAGTCGTTAGGCCTCGTGGTACGTCAGTGCAAAACACGAAAACATCGTAGGGATTTTCATTTCAGCAATGCCCTCCTTCTTTTGCCTTCTGCTACGTTACAATATCTTCCTAATGCATTCGCATGGAAAATAAATGATAGTGTATTAAGCGTTTTGCGTCAAATTTTTAGGGTTACACCATCCTTTAGACCATGTTTATTATCATAGAGCTTGCTGAATTCACATTCGGCCAGCAAATTGACTTGAAGGAACGTGCGACTGTACTAAATCAGTCTCTTATCCTCGCTGATAAGTTTGCTCCTAATTTACTTCGGAGGAATAGAGGATTAGCTGGGTTAGTCGGGGCACGGGATCGAACCAAGGACCATGGGTGCATTGCTTGGCAACTCTATCCACTGGGTTACCCACGGATCTGAAATGTTGAATATGAAAACTACGTGACGAAAATATGTTTGGTTCAAAACGTGTGCTTAGTTTTGTCTATTACAAAGAGGTATTTTAGATCCAAATGTTATTTGACAGCTGATAGCAAGAAGGCGATTTATGGACAATTTCGGTCCATTAGGAGATCAGGTTGCAAACTAATTGAAGCTTGTTTGCTAAATGTTTTGAGTATCTCATTTCAGAGAAGTGAAAAAGGAGATCCGAAGTTCCGGCCTACGTCTACCATTGCAGATCAATAATGACGGCAGTAATAACAATAACACTAATGACAGTAATAATAACAATAATAATAACAATAATAATGATATTAATTCTCAGTTTCCTAAGACTCGTGTAAAACTGATACGTAATATAGTTCTATGGTAATCGTTGGCCAGTAGGTTAAGCGAATGAGTGCCACAGAGAAAATAATAAAAAAACAGCAGTGGTAGTCAGAGTTCATCAGGAGGGATTTGCAAGAATAACATGATGCTTTTCGCTTCTTCTCAGCAAGCAAACCTCATGAAAACTCTAGCAAGTAGGAGAAGAAATGGGAACCACATTGGAATCCACTTCATTGATAGAAGGATATATGAGAGTGCTTAATTACTTTGGAACTTGGACGACCATTTCCACGAGTGTTGAAACCCGCAAAACATTTCCCATTCTTTTATTTCTTTCTTGACCGCTCATCGTCTATAATGGGTTGTTTCTTAGAGAGAACAACATATGTAAGTATCATTCTTTGATTCAAAAATCGTTCTATAGCAGGTTACGGTTGGCCAACACGAGCCACAAATGCATCTTGTTGATGTAGTAAGATTAAAAGGAGACACACTCTGCTGTTCTGGTCCATTTCTCGTCGACCCTTTCTTTTATTTATGTGATGGGCTTATCTCTGGTTCATTTCCCAAGTGCACTCTTCTGGAACTCAAAGACGAGGTAATCTTCGAAAGTTGCAAGCCCACCATACGGCTTGATTCTGTGTATGCAGGACACTGTTCAAACGTTCTGCTAATGGTGCGAAAATTCTCGAGATAGCTGGGCATATAAGCCAATTTCCAGCTGCCAAGGAGGGAGGTAGAAGGACGTTGATTTGAAAAGGTGAGGATGCAGTTTTAAATTCTTTAGTTGATCGTCGACTTCTCTGAAAATTCTGAATGGTGCAACGTGCTTGTTTCACTTCTGCACAAATTTTCCCTCATGTTGTTTCCCATACTCGAGCGCCTTGTGTACACGTAAGATGTTATCTCTGTAATCAGATAGTCATTCATTCTGTTTGTTCAACATCGCACCGCGCATTTTTCGTGAAATGGGATTCCGTTCGATCTATCCCCTAGTCTATCCCTTTTCCACATGGAGGAGATCCTTAGGCATCGCCTCTGTTCCACTTGTACTTTCAAAAACTTGGCGATGTCAACGGAAAAACAGGTGCCAGGCAGTAATTTTTCTTCATTGCGTCTACCACTGCTTGGGTACTTGTGTATGATGGGATCACTCATTCGTTGACGAGCGCCATTAGAATAGGAGAAGTAACGAAGCCACCGAAAGCAAAGGTTGGAATAAGGTGGAAGTGGCCACACACTTCTAGTCATAGTTTAGAGTGATCCGTAGAGAGGGAAACCTGTAGAGATCGTTTTTGGTACACTACTTGAACTTTATTCAATATTTTTGATACGGCAGAGAGGATACTTTTCCTGAATTAACGCAGAGCACACTCAACAAACAAATCAGGCGTTACTTTCAAGAGCGGTTGCTCATCAAGGAAAACGGTGAAATCATGCATTGTTGCAAAAATCCCTTTGTTTGCCCCCTTTGGGAATGATATCTGTCTGTGTAAGATGGACTGCAGCGATTGGAGATAGTCTCCGTTGCATGCTTAGTTTTAATATGAGTTGTAAGAAGTGCACCTAGTTCATGGCTTCCAACTAGAACTAAGTCGGCCGTGATGTTGTCCGATATGCTGGCTGTGCCTTCCTTCGCAGTTTTAAGCGAAACTCGGTGTTCAAGTGCAAAAAACGATTCTGTTCTTCTCCAGTGGAACTTCTGTAGTCTGAAAGAGAAGTTACGAGTGGAAATAATTGAAATAGAACTTTTCCGTTTTAGATTCCATGTTATGAGAAGGTAGTGGTAAACCCGTAATCGTTCATGAGCGCTGGAAGAGGAACATTTTACTCGCACACTCTTAACAACATTTCCTTAGTCTATTGGGTAGATGACAGTAGCTATTCATAGTTGTTATAGATGTTATACAGTGGCAACTCGTTACGTAGAGATAGACTGATGCTTCCAGATAGGTGTTATTGGTTGCCAAGAATTTTTGAACTTTTCGTCGCAGAAAGAAAGTCATTCAAGTAGGGATCGCATTAGGCAATATTCCTCTCATAGTTGTTACTCACACTGTTTTTACTTGAAAGAAGGGCTTCCGTATAGAAGTTATGATGTTTGACAAATTCCGAGGAAACCACGACGGTTTTGCAATCCGATTTCTGAAGTCGAATCTAAGGAGACTTGCTTTCTCACCGCTGCAGTTTGCATAATCCAACACAACTTTAAATAAGTGTTTTGTGCATGAAAGCTTCATATCTTTTGAGTGAAGCAACTATCAGATTAACAGGCTCTAATAGAGTGTACATTCAAGGTAGCGGCAGTACATAAACGCAAAGCACTGAACCACATGGTCACCGATGTAATTTATCGAATTCGACCAACTTACTGCACAGTAAGTTCAAAAATGATCATTTGATACATTAACTGCAAAACGTCCTAAAGATTACCACTCAGCAACGATTGTTTGGAAAGATAGTGTATATTAGCGGATTCGATGGGGGCGTTCCTCATTTTTATTGTAAACTTTATCGGGATTGTGCGTTGGCAAGCATCACCGTTGGTAGGTCTCATCACCTTTGTTACTTGTAATCATACAACTTATCGAGTGGGTCGAACGGGGAAAAGTAATAACTCTATTATCCTCTTCCAGAAGGACGCTTCCCACGGTGCCTAATTTTCACGAAAAACAGAAAAAACTTCACAATATGCCTTTTACTTTTTACTTTCTCGCGAGCGGGCATCCACAGACTGAATATTAGACGACCATTGTGAGTTGTGGGTAAAGATTAAAGGAAAAGGCGTTCGGCACCAGCGAATCTTTTTTAGATGTCTCATGCACTCGACCTCATTAGGCATTGTAGATGTGAATGAATGCATGATTATCTTATGCGATAACTTGCGGTGGCATATCGATGTATCGAATCAGTGGTGCCATCCTCTAGACAAGTCTGTTACCAAAATCAAAACCATGCAGTAATGAAGAATTTGATTAGCCAGAGACCGGATTTGACTCATCAAACATGGGTTTGCTGTGTGGACCCATTAAATAGCACATATCACAGGCGATGTATGTTACTCTTTATGTTCGATGTTCGTATCGCATTACACATAGTCTAAATAAAATTGAGCTGCTCAGGTTTTACGGGCTTATTTGTGGGAGCCGAGCTTGCAATGCTTTCTTTGCACTTTTCATTCACTTGATTAAACCAATCTACGTGTAGGACACAATTCAAATACAAATAATCTCAGCAACGCACTTGTGTATGACTTCAAAAAAAGATAGTCCGACAAGAGAAGGACAAAATAAGTCTGTTACTGGAATCCACCTGCGCTTCAGTAAAATTATTATATGGAGCCGTTGTTAATCTCTGTCTAATCCATTACACTGATTACGGATAACGTATCCTCGACTAATAAGGTTGAAATCTTCTTGTATTAAGAAGATTAGTTGGTCGAAGACCAAGAGTTCAAGAGTAGGTTCGTTTTATTATACCAGCAGAATATGTTGTGCTCCTCGTAAAAGTGACAGCAACCTAAAGCTAAATGGATGACGGGAAATGAAACATCTCGAAGTAGTTCTATCTAGAAATTAGTATCGTGAACTGATGGCTTTACAATCCTACTGCAGTTCACGTTAGACAGAAGTCTAACAGTTTTCTATCAGTATATCAGTTTTCTTATACAGCACCACAATTCCCGTTTATCCATCTTCAGATCTTCTCGCCGCAGCACGGGTGCATGACATTTACATTTTGACAAATAGTGTTCACTTCCTCATGATCATTAAATGGAGAAATTTTTTAAATACCTAAATTGAGAATATCGTTCATATTTTGAACATGTCAGATAAACTTCGAACGATTGTAGTTAGACTCTGTTTGAACAGTGCATAAAGTAGACCGTTGGGATGAAGGGTCAGCTCAGTCCTTTTGATTATCCTGTTTCGCTGATTCCCTTGATAAGATGAAATGTGTCACGTGCTTCTCTGCTTCTTCCAAATAATTCACTTCATACTCTACATTTATTAAATGAATTGGAAAGGTCATGTTGACTGCAGTTTACTAAGCCAAATACCACTGTTACCAAAAAAGAGAAATCACGAAACGAAAATTTCAATTGCATTGAAAATAAAATAGCTTCTTGGCACATTCATCGTTTTCTATATCTTCGTCTTGGACACTTCACGTGGAGACCAACCGCACAAAGTTCACATGGAAGTGGAATGTGCCTCTATCACATTGAAATATCAGTCCCCGATATTGTGTGAGATCCATGACGTGGAATCTTGAAATTTGATCAAAATGCCTGACGAATTTTGCGCGCTAAAGTGCTCGATTCTTTCGCAAAAAAGATACAGAGTTGAGATCTTTTGTTAATTCGCTGTTACTTCGGTAGCCAACCGGAATGACGTTTTTGTTCAGTAGAGTTGATGGCGGTGCATGACATAGGCAGGTTCCCTTATAGTAGGTGTTGGAATGTTTTCTGTTGGAATTCAAATCGAGCTTTTTCAGCACTTATTTTCGCCTGTGAAAAAAACCTGTTGTAAAAACCTTTTGAAAAGAATCTTCTGCAGCGGATAATTACTGCCAACCGTATTGGGTGCTCTACAATCCAATCTAGCTGCGGTTTCTTCATGCCTTCACCAAAAACTCCTTGGTGTTAGTGTAGATGCGATTCGAACCCTTTAGTGAAAGAATTTTCATGTGTTTGGCATAAATGTTGATTCCTCAGGCAAACAACTTGTAGTCTTCTAACGTGTCTTCTTTAATCAACCTGTCCTGCAGGGTTTCGCAGAGTGCTTTTTCCACATACGACTTGTCTTCATTTTTCGTCGAATAAAAAAGTAGCTCATCAGCTCAAAGCTTAAATCATGACAGCAAAGAGTCCGAAGTTTGCGTGTTAAACAACGAATAAGTACACATCCAACAGCGCTGTAGAAAAGTTGACACGAGTTTTTTCCGTAGGTAGTGAGAGTCTCAACGTTTTGGAGGAATCGGTTGAAAACTGGTGTGTTGCGCTGCCTCTAGGAACAGGTAGAGAACACGTTGTTCTACAGTTGCTCCGAGAAATAAGGTTGTTTTTATAACACTAGCTCACTTTTACGAGAAATCTGGAAATAGCCATGCTTTACCGTTACCATGTGGTAATTACAGGTAGCCGGAAACGACTGTGAATAAGTGAAACGTTGGACGATTAGCAGCACGGTTTTCTGTAGCACATAGCAACTATTCTTAGCATTTTTGTACTCCTAAATGGACTTCCAGATGGAAATGTCAAATACCTTCATAGTTCAGAACACTCCGCTAGCAGAGAAAATCCCTTGCAGTTCAGGAACACATTTCGTTAGGGTGGTGAGCCAAAATATTGAAAGATGCTTATCAGCTAAAACTTTGTATTGCAGATTCTGCGCATTAAAAGAAAACCTCATCCGTATAGCGATGCTTAACTTGGGTGTCTATTTGATTCTGCAACTCTTTTCTTGCATTTATCTATTCACTCAATGTAGTGGTGCCAAGAAGAAAAAAATCCAGGTGAATTTTTGAGAATCTAAAGGTGAACTGTTGCAATGTAGTGACAGCTGACACTGCTTCGCATTACGTTTTTGTACACTGCACCTAATAATTTCTGTATACTTTAGAATTGCGCCTATGAATAGCACTTCAGGTATCAAAGGATAAGGGAAAACACGCCGAGGCTAGTAAGAAAACGAAGTCAGCAGATGACGCTAAGAAGGATGGTGAGAAAAAGTCCAAGGAAGGTGTTCAGAAAGAGGCAGGGAAATCCAAGTCGGGTAGGAAGGCCGATGAGAAAAAGAAGGAAGGAAAGAAACCCGAGCAGAAGGAGGACAAAAAGGAAGAAAAGAAGGAAGAGAAGCCTGAGGAGAAGAAGGAAGAGAAACAAGGGGAGAAGAAAGAGGAGAAGAAAGAGGAAGTGAGAGAAGAGAAGAAAGAAGAGGAAAAGAAAGAGGAAAAGAAAGAGGAAAAGAAAGAAGAGAAACAAGGAGAGAAGAAAGATGAGAAGAAAGATGAGAAGAAAGAGGAGAAGAAAGAGGAGAAGAAAGAGGAAAAGAAAGAGGAGAAGAAAGAAGAGAAGCAAGGAGAGAAGCAAGGAGAGAAGAAAGAGGAGAAGAAAGAGGAGAATAAAGAGGAGAAGAAAGAGGAGAATAAAGAGGAGAAGAAAGAGGAGAATAAAGAGGAGAAGAAAGAGGAAAAGAAAGAGGAAAAGAAAGAGGAAAAGAAAGAGGAAAAGAAAGAGGAAAAGAAAGAAGAGAAACAAGGAGAGAAGAAAGAGGAG
Source organism: Angiostrongylus costaricensis (assembly GCA_900624975.1). Taxonomy (NCBI): domain Eukaryota; kingdom Metazoa; phylum Nematoda; class Chromadorea; order Rhabditida; family Metastrongylidae; genus Angiostrongylus; species Angiostrongylus costaricensis. The sequence goes on from UYYA01004371.1 coordinate 31,173, forward strand.
AAGAAAGAGGAGAATAAAGAGGAGAAAAAGGACGAAAAGGACGAAAAGAAAGATGAGAAAAAAGACGAGAAGGAAGAGGATAAGAAAGACGAGAGAAAAGATGAGAAGTCTGATGCAAAGAAGGAAGATGAGAAGCAGGCCGAAGGAAAAGAAAAGGAAGACGAAAAGAAAGAGGAAAAAAGAGACGAGAAGGACGAGAAGGAGGACGAAAACAAAGAAGAGAAAAGTGATAAGAAGGATGCTAATCAAGGAGAAGAAAAGAAAGAAGAAGTCAGTTAACGGACTTTAGTTTTCAGTTGATATTTCGTGTGAATACACTACTTTGTTTTCAGCTGCCAGAAGACAAAACGGTGCTACCTGAACAGGTATGTATAATTTTGATACAAAACATGATTTAATTCGCACATAGTGTGCGAAGTGAACTGACTATAATGTATTATGTGAAAAAACAATAGCTGGTTCCAAACCGATGAATCTCAGCTCATATCAGAATCTACTAGTTGGAATGTGAACGTCACTAGTATCTACGACTCTTTAATTACAAAAAACAAGCTCTCTTATTTCACCAAAATGAAATTTCGACTTCCTGGAACCTACGACAAATATTCCTTCCACTTTGTGGCGTCAAAGTTCCCATTACAAACACGAAAGAAAATGAACAAGTTGGATTGGGTTCAGCACGACATCATGGTCTTCCTTGATGTATCGCCAATGTTTGTAGCTGACGCTCTTCAGTTAGTTATTTTAAAAGTTTTGAAAAATTGGTCTCAACTTTCTGGTTTGGAAGGACACTGCCTTAGAAATAGGAGAGGAGTCAAGTAGGAGTTAAGTGCTGCAGAAAATCAGAATTTCAACATGGTGAAATATGAAATATTTTACGTTAAGGCTAAAATAGGTATATTCTAATGATTTTTATTGGAATAAATAAAATTCACTATGGGCTAAGAAATTGTAGTTCAATGTTGAAAGAAGTCGTAAAATTTTCATCAGCGTGAGTCTCTTAAGGGTCACATAGTATTAGTGTTAAATGTAGTAGCACTTTTTCCATACATTTGAGATACAATCACAAAAAGAACCATTTTCATTTTTCGACGTACATCAGTCCAAAAACTTTCAATTGCTCATCTTGTGGTACTCACATAAGTAACAGACCGGAACGATCAGTTGAAGAAAAGAGCATGCAAAAATGACTGCGTATGAAGCTGAAATAAAGAAATATTCAAGAATACGTGAATTATTGAAGAACGACAAACACTAGTGGATACTATCTCGATGATAAAAGTCCACTAGGTTTCTCGGTCTCGACTTTCGGGTTCGGTATCATCGAGATATTGAATTGAACTTCAATTGGTTTCGGTCATTCAGATTTGGAAACGCGTGGAATAAATGAAAGCAGCTAACTATTTAAGCTACTAACAAGCTTCGTTCTGATTCCAATTTGGAATTTGTTGCACATTTCAGCATTTCTGAGAAAAAAGGGCCCTCAAATTTCATATTAGTAGCCACTACAATTAGTCCGTAAAAAGCCACTACAATTAGTCCGTTTTCAATGGCTTGTGGATTACGAGCAATTTTTCGTCGGCTGCAGACTTTCTGCTTTTTTGACTATAAAAAATATTTTCAATAACTAGAGAACTTACGGGAGTTAAGGAAAGGGTTACTATCCAGTGATAAAGGAGCTTCGACGGTAAAAAATTGCACAGGTGTGCCTTTTTCAAAAATATTCAATTTGACCCAATAATCTTCAATATTTAGATAGACGCGAAGCCACAGCAAGGAAAACCCGATGGTGAGACGGGTTATAGTAAACTCTTACCCACTGCACACTTCAGAGACATAACAGCCAAGTTTTACAGAGAAAATAAAACTGAGTACTACAAGTATAGCCTGGGATGCGAAAAAAGGAACACAGGTGACCAGCTTATATTGCTCACGTTTTGAGCAACACTGCATTTGTTCGCCCGCGACGTGTGTGTGTGTGTGTGCATGTATGTATGTATGTATGTATGTATGTATGTATGTATGTATGTATGTATGTATGTATGTATGTATGTATGTATGTATGTATGTATGTATGTATGTATGTATGTATGTATGTATGTATGTATGTATGTATGTATGTATGTATGTATGTATGTATGCATGTTTGTGCGTATGTGTACCATCTCCCCACAAAGATAGGACTCATGACTATTCTGGAAATGGTTTAACAATCTTCCAATGAGTCCCGTAAACAGCACTCACGGTAGTGTCATAAAATACCCATAAAAATGTCCGACGAAAACCGGCTATAACAAAGGTCTCAGTACTTTGGCAGCAAACGAACATCGTATATATAAGTACTAAAACGGTTGAATGTGGGGGAAAGTATGAATGCGTCGTTTTCTTGTTCAGCAATCGCGAGGTTGATAAACAGCATACATTTACTTCCATAGAAAAACGCAATACAATACAACAATAGCTGACGTTCCGGCAGTATCGCCTTCTTCAGAGCCGCTGTTTTCGTGACTTCTAATAAACCTTCGTGGATGATGAATGTGAGGAAACAAATCGAATTCAGAAGTGCTTGGATCCACCCAACGCGGTTCATGTGGTATCGGGACATGTATGTACAGGGGCTTAATGCGTCCACTACGTTGTCGAATCAACCCAATGATAGGCTGCGCCGCAGGCATAACTAACGGTATCACTACCACTACACTACCTGTTTAATGACATACAATTTTTTGCCAGGGTATTTTCTTTTACTGTGAAAACGCCATAGGAGGAAAGAAATTTGATGGTAATTTGGATTCTCAACGTCGTTAACTTCGAGTGTTTTCCCCAGTGTTTGTGGTGCCCCATTCTCATCATGAGACCAAAAACCAACCGTTGCAGCAATTCAAAATTACCAACGAATCTGACAAGAAGCAGGCTCTAAAAATAAAGTGCTCCAACAACGCAATGTACAAGTACGTAGCAGCTCTTTTTCAAAAGAAAGAACAATAATATTAAATAAAGCTTTAGAGTTCGAACTTCAAAAAAAACTTCAAACTTCAAAAACTCAAACTTCAACGCTTCAAATTTTGGAAAGTTATTGGTTATACGTATGGGCGCAGTGTTCGCAAGCGCTCTGCAACACACACATGGAAACGGTCGCCGCGCCCCTGGCCAACCAATCCCTCTGGGATTGGCAGGTTGCAGGTTGCCTGGGAGGATTGCAGCACTGGTTCGTTACATTGATAGGCCACCGCGAGTCATCGTAAGGCAAGATGTGCATTCAGTCATCTCCAAACGATGCTTAAAGAAGTCGAATGCATGACGCATCTCTCAGGGATTGATCAACGCCGAGAGCTTTATCCTTTATTTTATTTGTTTTAGGTGCGCTACAGCGGGGGAATCACAAAGAGACGGTACGAGTCACATACGACTCATACCACTAGTGAAGGAGAACTATGCCTTATCTAATCCTTCTTCTCTTTTCACTTCGTCAGATACTCTTCTTTAGAACGGCTCTCTTGAAGGACATTTATTTCACCATTTCTGTGACTCACTGCTTAAAATTTGAACGCGTTGTCAAGCCACGGTTTCAATTTTCGATCCGAAATTCTCCCATAAAACTACTGTGCCGCGGTTAAAAACATACGTACCAATTTTTGGTCAATGAAACTAAATATTTACTATTCATCACGCATTTAGGCTGTATCCGGTGTATGGGCTCATTGAACCAGGAAAAACTCTCGAGGTTCACGTATCTAAGGAGGAAGGACCAACAAAGCCTGGAATACTGCATCTCCTCACCACACCAGTGAGTAGAGTTAGTCTACGTTCTTCTTTTGATTACCAGAATTCCCAAGTCACATGTGCTTGCAGTTTGATGGAGACAAGCCCGAGAAAGCGTACGAGAATAAGGATCTCGTCCCTGCTGTCGCAGTTGTAACTTTAATTGAAAAGAAATGAAAATAAATCGGATGAGCAATCTCTTTACTGTTCACTAATAACATCTAGTATAATAACGAGGTCGAAATTACTGTACAGGGATCTTTTTTCGTTTTCAAAGATGAATTTCGATGACAAGGTGTTCGGGGAACTACGACAAACTATAGTGAATAGGCGATTTCCAAAACAACGATAAATTCATTGATTGGGAAGAGTTAATAGAATGTGATACTTCATATTTCTTGCATCAGAATTTACAATATTTCCTTACTAAACGGACATTTCAAAAAGCAATTACGAACGTGAAAGATGAGATGACATTCACATACACGTTTCGGTAGGAGAGTCCAAAACAGAAGAAAAAACAATGTTAACTTTTTATTTACTGCCTACTACAATTTTCCACGGCAGGGTCACGTGTCAGAGGTGAGGAGCGAATGCGCTATTATCCTTTCCGGGGCTAACGCTTTCACCACCATGCGGGTCCTTCGTTTCGCCTGTCTCTCAGCTAGTTCTATCAATTAGTGCCATCGGCAATAATACCCTACCGAGGAAAATTGTAATAGGCAGCAAATAAAAAGATAAAAAAACATAAACTAAAAAGGAGAAAAATAGGCACATTAGAAAACATTGACTACCACTTATTATCATTGAGACGTAGACACAATTCACGTTCAGTCCACGATGGATCCACTATGCACGCCGACCATCTAAAAATAAAACCATTCACCTACGCCTTTCCTTGAATACATTATTCGCTTAGTTTCATTTCCATACAAATTAACATATAAGTGATCGCATGTGCGTAGCGCCGATGTGTAAGAGCAAACCACGTGTATTTAGTTCAAGTCATAATTTAATGATTTTAACTTTAAAATTGTTTGTTTTGTTTCAAAGGTTCATTTGATAAACTTTTTATACTCAAAAAATATCTTAACCAACACGGATGTTCTAAGCATCAGCCGTAAAAGTCTACTCTTTTTACTTGATAATTAACGCAAAACCTCTCTTCGGACCAACTATTCAATGGACAGCGCATGCGGACGAAAATTACGCGTAAACTCAAGCGACCACCACACAAAATTAGGGATAGTGGCTTATGCATTAAATATTTCCCTCGTATTACTTTAAAAAGCCCATATTTCCTTTTCGGGTTAGAAAAACCTTAGAGATTTTGGTAATTAAACGTTTTATCGGAAGAAACATCCATTTCTCACGTTCGTAAAACTACGAGATGGTACAAAACTTCGACTTGTGACGAATTTCATTCATAATTGATGGCATTACGGAAACTCGTGCATAAAAAGATAACGGATAACACTTTCGGAGTTGATCAATCCTTGAGGGTTGCGGCAGGCATTTCGACTTCACTAAGTATCGTTTGGAGGTGATTGAATGCATATATGGCCTTTACAATGACTCACAGTGCCCTACTGATGTATCGAGGCAGTTTTTTTTACTGATTCTCCTTTGTGCTATACCAACCCTATTATTTCCATCTTTCTCTGCTGTTAAAGGCACTGACGCTGTGAATTTTGCAGCTAGGATTCGTATTATCCATTGGCGTTGTACATGAGTCTACCACTAAAGTTTTCCTAATAATGTAATAAAGTTTTTGACGACATCTGTATTAGGTTCCGGGTGGATCATACAGGAATAAAACAAAATACAGAAAAGGCAGGAAAGTCGAAGTAGAAAAAATCGCTGTCTGCGGAAAGCACTTCTCACTAGCACATTGAACCACAGCGATGCCGAAATGAGTTATATCTGACCCATATGACACGAAAATACTTGTGCACTCCGACTTCAAAGAAATAATTCTCAAGTTATGGTGACTTTAAATGATTAGAAAAAAAGGAATTAGAATCTACATATTTTCGCATTCAAGATAAAGAACTTCTATTCCACGCAATAAAATCGTAGACTTTTTCAGTCACAAAGTCTGTTTTAAAAAATCAATCCTTCAAATTTTTCAGAACTCGGATCTTAAATAAACTAAAACTGAAATAAAGTTTTAGAAAGATTGTATACACCATTAGAGCGATACGATGAACCCCGTTTTTAAAATATGTCACGTTTTTAACTTGTCAAGAACATAACTAATGGTGAGTAGGCGAGAGCCCATGAAAGTTAGACGCTCTCCTACCCGGCCGCCACGAAGATTGAGAATCGTCACTAATCTGCCACGCTCAGAACAGATTAGTGCCAGTTATAGCCACACCCTATTCGATGCAAAAAGATATTAACTCCTTGAGAGAAACATTTCAAAAACGCATTTCACTGCACCTGCTCTCCTCCAAAATTTCCCACCAGGCATCACCATTTTCAATAAGATCGGCGTTAGCCTCTTCAGCTGTCGGATTGTAGGGATCTACATAAATAAAATTTCTAAAGTTACTTGAGAACAATAATTGGAAGCTAGGAACTGAATTCTTTCGTGAGAACTCGCTCATTATCTGAGTAGTTCTTATCGCATTTTCTCAATCACAACATATATTCAGCAAAATTCCTCTTAAAGCCGTATTATCTTTCGAAGAAACTGGTTTATTTCAGTATTTAAGAAAAAAATGTGTATAAATCTTACAGACGAGTTCTGAAGGTTGAATAACAACCGGCTGCTGTTGTTGTTGTTGTTGCTGCTGCGGGTAGGCATAAGTAACTTGGGATTGCTGTTGTGGTTGTTGATACGTCATCTGGTAAGCAACCAACGATGGGTCACCAATCTATTGTGAACAGAAAAGAAACATCGGGATTTATTAGACGAAATAGGTGTTTATACAATGTTAGCTCACCAGCTGAGGCTGTATTCCATCACGAATCTGATGACGCGGAAGACGTTGTTTTGCTGCTGCCAATTTCAGAAGCATTTCACGACCACGTACCACCGTTTTGTTCATTTCCACATGAATTCAAGAAAGATAAGATATTGAAAATATAACACTACTTTAGATTTACTGGTAAAATGGGACAAGAAGGAGACTACAGTTCACCCACAAATCTGATCTTGACTTCAAAGGTTGACAATTTTAGTTTGAAGGAAAAGCAAAGAAGCCAAAGTATCAGGCCAACAACATATAGACAGAATTTCAAAAAGATTGAAGAACAAGCATACCAGTGCCATTTGCTGTTCGGTTTGATCGCCGAATCGTATAAATCCAAGGCATCGAGACGATCCGTCACGGTTACGGTACACTTTGGCACCTCGACAAGAACGATATCGTGCACCAAACACCTACAACATTGCTTTGACTAAAAAAAAGTTCATTTGTAAACTATGCATATATAACCTGGTAAAGAGCAGCATCGTCAATATCCGGATGTATGTTATTAACAAAAAGATTGAACTCAATCGACCTGAACAATTTACATCAACGAATGCAAGAGTAAGTTGTCTAAAATGACACCACATTCGCGACTAAATGCCTTGATTTGAATACATGCGGTTAGAAAGCTAACCTATCCTTCTAACCCAAAACAAAAACATTTTCTTTAATATCGAGCTTCATTAAAATAAAAAGAGATAAAAGATCACGTGTATTACTTATAATTCTTTCGATTGTCTAGTGACTCGAGCAGACGCCAGTAAATTTTCTATTTTTTCCCGCCGCGTGCAAGAGTACCCCAGTGGGTTCTGCCCGTTAAAGGGATTCGTTGAGCATCATATCTTTCCTCTAGACAGAACTCTAGCAATAATCGGGTCGGCGGTTTTCCAGCAGTGCGTTTAAAATCCATCCCGAGGAATCCAGTCGTTAACGGTTCTTGTCCATCGGTTATCGTTCATTCGCATGTGTGCGGCCCACCTTATATTCGGCTGTTTGGCGTAGAGGACAGCATCATGGATTTTTTATCGTTGATGTAGGTCGGAGCTTCGGATTCCCTCTTTCACTTGTGCGAAACAGAATACTCCTAACATCGTCCTTTCGACTGCCGGTTCTATAACGCTGAGTGGTCATTCATCCTGCTCACGCAGCGACCTGATTTTTCACACAAGCCTTAAGGCAGGAAGGATCGTGAAATCGAAAACGCGCGCCTAGTGTCGAGGTTTTTGTATTATTCACTACATCCTCGATGCTCTTGAAAGCTACCTAAGCCACTCGTTTCCTTTTGCTCAACTCTGGAGCCAAGTCAATAATCAACATGATTTCCCGACCTAGATAGATGTAACTGGAACATTCGGAGATGTTCGTTTCGTTAAAAGTGAAGGGGCATACGAAACCAACCCGTTCCTCATGAACATCGTTTTCGCGAGATTTAGAGAAGACCAATCTTTGTACAGGTTTTATCAAAGTCGGAAAGCATACATTCCGCTTGGCTAATCGTTTGGTGTTATAAGGACGATGTCATCAGCAAAACCAAGATGGTGTAATTGCCGACCATTGATCTTCATTCGCATGTTATCCCATTCCAATGTTCGCATGACGTTTTCGAGGGTGCACGCAAATAATTTTGGTGACATGGCATCGAGGCGGTGGTCTGATCCCGTATAGAATTTTGGGACAACAACGACATCGGTAAGGCAAAACCTTCTGTTTACCATGAAGTGGTCTATTTCATTATAGTGCTCTCCATTTGGAGACTTCCATGTCCAGTGTTGAGAGTGGGACTTCTGGAATTGCGAGTTACCTTGGATGGTCTTGGTCGTCATGATAAACTAGGACAGCCGCCCACCTAGTTCGTTCCATTTTGATCTGTGGGTTCGAACGTGACGTTCTGCAGACGTCCTTCTTGGTCCAATCTTAGCGTTAAGATCTCCAGTGATGACTTTGGAGAATGTATGGCCTTCTCTGTAGAACTTGTCCAAGTACACATAGAACGCTTCGACTTCTTTTTCGTCATAGTTTGACGTCGGCTCGTAAACGGCGAAGATTGTCAAAGCCAGTAATGATCTACATCTCTTCAACCGTAAACGTCCGATTCGGGTTATCAATTGTTTGGATGAAACGACGTTTATGGACAAACCTTTGTTGACGAGAACACCGACGCCGCCGACTCCTCTATCCCGCCTGCTCCGAGGAACAGTCCTTCTCCGGTGTCATAGATAGCGCAGAAAGGCCGGTATCTTCTCGTCTCGGTCAGGCCGATGACGTCGTACCTTGTCCTTCTTACTTACATGAGCAAGTCTTCTGCAAGTGTGCGTGCACTGTAGGTACAGACCGTCTCCATAGTTCTTTGAAATCTAGGCAGCTTCCATTGGCCCTGAGATTTTAGCAGCCTCTCCGTACTCATCCAACCCAATTCTATCGAATCGGGAGCTCTTTCGGGGTTAGGGGAATGAAGCCCATTTAGTTTACTGTTTCTAGTCTTTTGATACCCACGTATGCTTAACTCCGAACGTAGAGGCTGGGTATACTCACGGGTAGTTTGCCAGTCTCTCCCAGAGTGGACATGGAGCTTATTTGTTGGTGGGGCTCCTAACCGCCTCTCTGTTACTTGATTGCAGACTTCTTGCCGAATTGATTCGTAGAATACAATCCGCATAAACTTGAACGCATCCACACACGTGTGCATGAATACGCCTCGTAAACGCAGAAACTATGTACCAAATCAGCACAGCAGGAAAAGGGAGTCCATTTCCCGGATCCACCTGCGTCTCAGGGTCGCTTTCGGTCCGTGATGAACCCCCTATCTACCTACCACCCGAGGACGCGCCACGCAGCCCCGTGACTAACCGGCTCGAGATCCCTCCTATGAGGGAGATCTGTGGGAGATAAAAGATAAAAATAAAAATAGAGTGGAAAGAGGAGAAAACAGAAAGTAATCTACAAACTATTATCAACAACGTGTGAAATTCTAAACTTTTGAAGCACCTAAACCACTTTTTCCCTTCGTTTTTCCGTCAAAATTTGTATTTCATGATGCAAAGCGACTGAACAAGCAAGATTTCCTAAATTAGGACAAGGTAGGATCACCGAATGTGTCATTCGGTGATATTAGTAGCTGCATTTCCATCGAAAAAGGTAAGTAAAAGGTAATTGGGTAATTAAAAATTTGACAGGATTCGGGTTGCGCAGAATGTGGAACGGTTCGCACTGCAGTTTTCCATATTTGAAGCAGATGAACGGATAACAAAAGCATTTGTATTCGTGGCAAGGTAACAGGTGAATGTTGCACACCGTGCCTACTTATACGGTCAAAGTAGTTCTCCCGGAGTCAAAATTTCCGCATATAAGGATGTCTTGCTATCGAGAACAAGAGGTCCCAACAAGGTAACGCATACGATTAAATCTGTCGCAAAACACTTGTCGTCATCGGGAAAGCTCATGGCTTGCGGAAAGCAAAAAGATTAAAATTTACTTACGGCATATCAAACTCCTTCACTCTTACTGTATTGTACGACCAGTTAACACATGTATTACAATTCGCGGATCGTAGCAGTACTTGTATTCGAATCGTCTGCTCGCATCCATTATCCCCGAAGGTCTTCGGATTTATTCTTTCGCGTTTCGTACTGTTTTTAGGTTTTTAGGTCGTTCTCCTGATCGAATTTTAATTTTTTTTAGGTCCTGATCAAGAATGCCGTTGAACGCTGGTCGAGCTGATTTTCCATGGAATCATGCGATAGCCGTGCTAGAGTGTTCTAACATGCGCTAGTGGAAGTCAGCTTGTACGATGCTGGTCTGTTATCGATCTCTTGACCTCGGAGGGATTAGAAGCTTATTGAGCCCGTGGTGGGATCGAATCAGTGCTTTAGCAAATTGGGCTGACCACGTAATGAACAGGATCACAACAACAGAGATCAGTGGATAAAAGTAATACTTGGGAAAAATCGTAAACACGGTAAATCTGCCAAGTACTGTAGTACACATGTTATCAGAAAACAACCAGTACGTGAGAGGATGAAAAACCACTTAGTGCTATCGAAACCGCAGTAGAGAGAGTCACGAGAGATACCTGTAGTGATGGAAATGAGAGAGGTTATCCGAAATTGCGATCTATGTCAACGATGATAAGAGACGCTGTTGTGCACGCTATAATGTCAAAAATTAGGTCAGCCGTACACGTAACCTGACCGTCAGAACTCTTCATGATGATCCTATAAGACATGATGCACAGTTAGTACCTAGAGCGAGCGGAACTCACTGCGCTACTTTTGCACGCGAAAGAGACAAAGGGACTTTTTAGTAGTCCTCTCGAGTTAATCGCCGATCAAAGAAAAGATGGGTAATACTGGTGGAAATTCAAAAATTTTATTGCTTCAAGTTGAAAGTGGTTATCAGTTTCACGCCGTATGCATTGAAATCAAGTCGTTCGTCATGCGTTAATAATTGAAGGAAAGTGGCATTGACGTACGGGACTCGTGGATCGTTGGCAAAGGAGAGATTGAAGCGAGAACGAGGCTCACTGTTCGGGACTTTATGTCCATTGGCTCTCAGCATTGCGTCCCGTGCTTCATCTGTCGTTGCGAATTCGACAAAACAATACGCGCATGTCTGCAATGTTTCATTCAAAAAGCTTAAAGTGATTCTTAACGAACCAAAAACGACACGACGGATCACTCAAAGAACAGTGATTTGAAAATATAACGTAACAAAAGTAAGATTTCGCAGTTTCTGTGTGAGAACTAAGACCAAAGCTGTATTTAGCAAAAGCGTGGTTTGAAACGTAGAGTTTATAGCCTGATGCGGTTTCAAAATCGTATTAAACTTCAACCATTTCTTTGAGACTACGACTAATACGTAAACTCTACTACAATGCAGATAAAACAGTATTTGTCGCAGTAACTGAACAAATATTTGTTTCAAACCATCGAAAAGACAGTGTCAACCATTTCTGAAAGAAATATGTAGGGATGGAGTCATAATGACAATAACAAAGGCACAAGGACTTACAAGTGGCTTTATATAGTATAGAAATTTAAGGACCAATGTCTAAATTTGGTTGGTTCACGCGTCTATTTGACCACAATTTTTTAGCGCACTCGCTCTGAGTGGATAACTACTCGCACCGGTTGACCAAGCATATGGCCCAGCCCATTTCGTTGTGTCTTAACTCTATAACTCGGTTTACAAAGGCATTTTACCAGCACTTTAAGTGGGCTATGTTACTTGCGTATTGTTTACGGTATTCTTTCTATTTCCCGTTACTTTTGAAACACCTCGAGCATTTATGTGTGACGAAAAAACGTTGTTGTTAGAATTTGGCAATCGGTTGCATAAGTGTAAGACAGGATTTTTCTTTAGCAATTCCGTCATATAACAATGAACCACCACAATTATTATAGATAAAAACAGTAATCAATTACTGGTCAAAATTCTTATTTATACGCCCGATATATGGTAGGTAATACCGGCTTTTCGATAACTACAGTACTTGAGCAGTTGAGAACTTTGAAGGGTTATAGAACAGGGCTAGCTCTACGTGTATATAGAAATTTCATAAAATGTTGCTTTCAATTCAATTATTTGTCCCAATTTAAACATTTAAAAAATTGAAAACCAACGTTGAGAGTTTGAAGCCGTAAAATTAAGCGCGAAAACAGGAAACATCAGCGATACGGCATTGCAAGACACCCTGGTGACTTGCTGAACGAAATCACACCAATTCAGTCGCCGAAGAAAAACTACGTTTCATAGGTTCGAGAATGTTAAAAATTAAAATTCAAATTTGATATGGTATGAATGGACCTATGTTGTCCTCAAAAATGTGGAAACTCTAATGGATGTTATTTCGGTTGTCCTTTTTGAAGGGTAACAGTCTCTCTAGTGGTTGCTCTTTTAACCAGCAATACTCTTTCGCCTACAAAATGATCATTTCACAAAAGTTCTTCTCGTAAAATGTTAAGTATTCTGAATAGGTCCCAGGATCGACTTTCTATTAACCTCGGCATTGGAATATGAATGTGTCGTTTTCTTGTTCAGCAACCGCGAGGTTTTTAAACAGCATACATTTACTACCATAGAAAAACACAATACAATACAACGCTAGCTGACGTTTCGGCAGTATCGCCTTCTTCGGAGCCGCTTTTTCGTGACTTCCAATGTGGAAGTTTAGAACAGCTGATTATAGTCGCATGTGGTTGACAACCACGTTTTTCTATGGAAGTAAATGTATCCACAATGTTGCTGAGATATTTGCAAAACTCTGGACCGCAGGTGTCTATGGTGGGGAACGAACGCGCTATTATCCTTTCCGGGAGTAACGCGTTCACCACCACACCATGCGGGTCCTTTGTTTCGCACGTCTCTCAGCTATTTCTATCGATCTTTTTGCCACAGCAATCACCCGTCAGCGGGGTTGATCTGGGGAGCGCAAATCGGCATAGAACCCAGTTAAGCTATGGCTGTAGTTGAAATCATAATGTTTTAACGTTTTGTTTTCTGCCTTCTATAATTTTCATGGCAGGTTACTAAGCGAAATACAACCACAATGTTGCTGCGGTCCAGAGTTTTGCTAATATCTCAGCAACATTGTGGTTGTATTTCGCTTAGTAACCTGCCATGAAAATTATAGAAGGCAGAAAACAAAACGTTAAAACATGAAGTAAATGTATGTTGCTTAAAAACCTCGCAATTGCTGAACAAGAAAACGATACATTCATATTCTGAATAGGTTTCCAGGTCCCATGCTCCTTATAACGATCTGAGTTGGATGAGCTATTGACTGATTACAAAAAGTACAACAAAAAACCTTTGCAAGAGAAAACAAGCAGTTCCACATGTAAGTGGAAATCTACTTACGTCCGCCTCTAATTATTAAAAATGCATGGATCACAGAACACTACGGACATGTGGCCAAAAATAGGATAAAACAAAAGTGGTTTAAACCTACCACACCCGTATGTTTATCAGTCACCATTTTCACCGTAGACGGAGTGTGACCAAGCTCCTAAAAAAAGCACTAACTAAAGTAATGTATCCTTGGACGAATCAACCCATGGTCTCGATCCGAATACCTTAAACGCCGTTGAAATAAACTGTGCGTCCCATTGTGGCTGCAAATCGCCCATCCACAACGTTCGATGACAGTCAAGCGTAGTGTAAAGATTAGATCTAGGGTAATCGGCAACATCCTCATCATATTCTCCCCCACCACCAACAATCATATCTATCGAAGATTCTAGAACTAGAAAAAAAACCATGAATTTCCATGTTGAGAGCCAGAAAAAGCAAACGACAACTCAAAGTTGTCACGCTGATGAAAGATAGTGAGAGAATGAACATCGAGTATGGCATCGAAAAACTGGGCATATGTCAATCTTTATTTAATTTGGTATTAATGAAACCCACTTAAATTAATCATATAAAAGAAAAACCACACGTACAATAGAAAAACACATTCCAATCGCGTACTAAACAAACTGGATGGTGTTAAGACATAAACAGTGAGATACACTTCCATTGAAAGCTCACACACAACAACAAACTGACAAGAGTTTTCAGGTTTGCATTCCGTTAACCCACGACGCCAACCAACAGAAAAAATCTTTGTGGGAAACTAACATAACAGAAGACGACGAGAAATGACTGATTTCATATCAAAATAAGTAACAGCAACTATAACTAATAAGTACGACTAACTGGCGCCAAAGACGCAGTTGTTAGATATGCCGCGCAATAAATACAATCCTGGTCGATGGCTCGACCTACCCTAGACCAACCTTCAAGTTTTCCAACTTTTGGGATCAACAAAGCGTTGTCAGAACTCCCTGGAAAAGTGAAAAAAAATCTAGCGAAGGTGTCACAAGATTCCAAAACAAACTAGACTAACACTAAACAAAGCCCTCAACAGGTAAGCGAACAGAGTGTAAATCGGAAGACTTTTGTAGATGACAGATGTGATACAAAGAAACGAAATTCTGGGATCCTCAGGATATGTGATGTAGGCTGGTACAAATTTTCGAATAAGAAATAAGAAACGAAAATTTCTCTCACATGTGTAGCAAAGAACAGCAAGCGAAATGGAAGGCTTCGCAGTCCTAAAAATCAGAAAAGAACAACAAAATGACGAAATGTGAACCGATTTATCGCATTTCGTTATCATAATGAGTAATACAGGGAGCGGATAGCACTGTGGCAGTGATGTCCGTCATCACGAGCATGGTGTTATTTCGATTCTGCTCCGTGCCAATCAAGCCCCTCATCTCTTCCTGGTCGGGAAATTGGTACCGGACTTGTCCGGGAGAAGTAGCTGTTTCTAATCTAACTAGAAACTCTCCAGCTCGGCTATCTTAACACTCCAGAGAGAATCGACTAGACCAGCATTCCACGACATTCAATATGAAATGAAAATCCTCAAGCAGCTACCGAAGCCATACGTAAAAACTTGGAAGATCTTCGTGGACGATGTAAGCGAGGAAACGAACTGGATGTGAGAAGTGCTGGGATCCGAACAGTAGACGTGAAGACGGATCAAATGAAAATAAAAAAAAAGAGTACTACAACTCTCTTCGTAAAGAAATAACCAGAGGAAGTAGGCCACTTTACTTCTTGTTACAGTTTCCATATATTTGAAAACTGGGCTTCAAATAGGGATGAAAAGGGTTAATGAAAGTTTATGGGTATAAATCATTGCGGCGCTAGTTAAACTATTTTCAACTATATGTGCTCAGAGAGACAAAACGGCCAATGTACAACAGGCAGTTGAAATAAGCATTACAAAATGCACAGTAACTGGCCGTTGTCAGTGCTGAACTGCTCTGACAGAGTAATCACAATCGATAAAAACACGATCAAACCATCAAAAACATCATCGCTAGGCGTGAGCTTTCATTTTCTACTCGGTGGTTGAAGGGTTAAGTGAGTTCACGAAAATGTTCACTGGTCGGTATGGAAAGTTAGTGATACGGTAATCGCTCCAGATAACATGGAAGTCGATGACTTGATCCGATTCACTGTTCAGTTCGTAACAACAAGCCTTCTAGTAGCCACGCTTAATTTTTGTGGTCAGAGGGAAAAAAAAAGCGGAGCCATGGTTAGCGAATATCTCTTGCTTGAATGCAATTTGTTCCTTGGTATTTTCTAAAAGAAAGAAAAACATGGTAAAATCCAAGAAAAGTTGATAAATTGATTTACAGCACAAAACATGTAGTGCTGGATAACTGTCACTTTTTGCTATCACATTTTAGTATATGAAAAGAATAGAAACCACATAAACTTAGGCAGCTAGAACAGCGTCTAACCAAGCGGAAGTGAAGACACCTATGGATAAAGCAAAAGGACAGAAGAAGGATAAGGTTGTTCACAGCATCCATCTATCAAAACGCTATACTATACACGTACAAATCCTCATTTAGCCAAATGTGTGTGCACTTTTGTAGAGCGTGCTTAAGGTTATTGTGGTTAAAGGTGCTCTGCAATACATAGACACTCCTTTGTTCGATCTCACGTTTTCTCCAGCCTCGATTCTTATTGTGGTGTGGAAGGTGGTGCCGTATTTATCTGATAGGATAAAAACATTGATTTAAAAAATCGGTAGGACTCCATCTAAGGTTAATTTCATTACTGATGAAAGCTAGGAATGGTATAAGGCTTTAGAACGTTGGTGAACGGTAGTGGTTATGAAGGTATATACTAAGTTCCAAATATTGGTACCGGAGCATATTGTAAATGTCTTTATCGTCAACATCTACCTATAACTTCTATGCATTAAACTGGTGTTATCTCCACAGCGTACACCATCTTAGTTAGCACAACTGCTAGAATTTTGCCCTCATACCAAACGAATAGTGGTAATGTGGTAAGCAAAAAGTCTACGTCCCATAGTTTTCAGGGCAACTTTCACCTTTGCACTGAAGATTTTTAGAAATATATCTGAGTTCTGGGTTAACACTTAAACTAAAACCTGATCTTGTTGTCTATGAGAATTCCTGTAGATGATTCTGTGTGTGAAGCTTGCCCTGTATGGCGATAGCTGTGGTGAGAGCAATGTGAAAACATCCAGATGATACACATGAACACGGGCTATGTGTCTGAACCATTTTCTTTCTCCGTTTGGGAAATCATTTAGTAAGAGAGACTTATTATGTACTTACTGGTTAACGAGAAATATTCGATGTTCACCTCAAACAAAAGTGGAAAACAAATAGCAATCACTAATTAGGAAGATCATTTCATTCAGAGCAAGTATAACTCTTACTGTTTCACAAAAAGAAACCCTAGTTCGCTGTTCAATTTTTTTCCGAATGCCAACCCTACGCCTATCAGTAAAAGAACACTTAACCAAGAGTTTAGGTCAGAGGCTTCCCAACAATTGCTATTCGAAGCAAAACACTATGGAACAATAAAATCGTTTTCGTTGGACCTCAAGATTACCTTCAAACTAGTAGATAGTGGTAATAATAATGGCAATACAATCAGAAGCAAAAGCAGTGCTAGTGGCAATCACGGAAGGACACCACATGCTGTAGAGTGGGCATCTCTAAGAGAACCTAGGAGATCGAGCCGATCAACTTTAGTAAATATGCTTTCGAGGAATAAACCTTCCTAGTATACATTGGTTGACCAAACCCTCATCCGTCAAAAACGAAATCCATCATAAAGTGAAATCACTTAACGAATTTACAAACACGAATGGGGCTGTGAATTTGAACAAAGGAAACTAACGTTAAGACTTCCTCAATGTCAATGAAAGAAAAAAAAACATTTCAGGATTCAAAAGAAAAAGACGAGGTAAAAAGTGACGAAGGGAAAGAGGGCAAAGACAAAAAGGATGAGGCGAAAGCCGAGGTACTGTAACAATTTCACGTTGTGAAAATAGGGAATTTGTTGTCAAATGAGACACTGCAAATGTGTATTATTCATTGCAATCTGCAACAAAACTGTATCCTACAAGTAGTGTAACTGGGAAAATCAGATTAAAACGGAAGCTAAGATTAGAAATGCGAAAAGACTGAATTGGTAATAATACAATTTTTCTCCAAAAGAAATCTTGCAACTTAAGAAAATTAAGGAAAAATCAAAGGAGACATCGAAAGACGTGAAACCAAGTGACGACCTAAAGGAAAAGCTTAAGGAGGCTTCAAAAAATGAAGATCAAACGCAAGCATCAACTGTGGCGGGACATCAGAAAGGAGATGAACAAGCACAGGCAACGATACCAAAACCTGACGGTGATGCACAGAGAAAGTCGAAGGACAGCGTGGAGAAGGATGATGCAACGCAAGTATCAGGAGCACCAGAAGGTGACGAGACAAAGTAAATGGTTAATGAGGACATTAAAACGGAGAATCTAATGCAAGAGTTTCCAGTAACAAAATCTGAACATATCGAATCCAAACATGAGAAAGCAAATAGGGAAGAAGCATCTAAACTTGAATCAAATCTAAAAGAAGCCTCGGAAAAAGGCGGTTAGCCCATATATATTACTACTAAGATTTATTTGAAGTCATATGACCACAAGTCGCATTTAACCATCTACAATACTACAGTACCAAATTGGGATCGTTATAGCAAGTACGTTGACAAAAACACAAGAGCATTACGAATTATGGATTATGATCTAATCAGTTGACCAATTTGTATAATAGACGATTCTGGAAAACATGAGATCCATAGAAAAAGAACAATTTCGCTGTTGCTCACGATGGAGTTGAAGAGTGATTGTTACGACGCACTCTGATTCTCAGCAGTTAAGGTTCCAGATACAAGACGAGAAACATTTTTCATTCTCTGTAAAGGACATAAAGGTGATTCCATTCGTCAGAAGCTGAGCAGCTAGGTATACGAGGTCACCGAACGCTGGCTACTTTAAACCAAAATACGTCTTAACAACGTGTTGTCATCTCATCAAGGGCAGTTCAGAAGAACCAAATAGTTTTTCTACTAATGTTACGTTTTGTTTTCCCATCCAGATTGTTATCAGATATAACAATCCTAAATTTACCAGAAATAGAACCCTTTTCCGGAGCTTACCTCGAAGGCTTCCAAACAAGTGCTTTTCGAAGCAGCTCCATGGCACGTCAGAAATTGTTTTCAAATAGAACTAAAGACCGTAGAAGACTATTTATTATGGCAAGGTATGATGTCAAATACAACCACAACGATTCTGAGATATTCGCAGAACTTGGAACCCACACCAGACCGAATCGCCATTAGCCTTTATGAGGGCTCGCGTATTACACACTGCACCACTGAGGCCCTTGCTTTGCGTTTCTCTTAGCTAGTTTTCTACCTAAAGCTGCCATTAGCAATCACCCATCAGCGGGATTGATCTAAGTAGCACAAATCGACACTGAACCCAGTTAAGTTGAAGATTTAAACGAAACCACAATGTTTACATTTTATTTGCTTCCAACTATACGAGAATATCGCTGTGGATGTAATTCACATCATACCCTGCCATGAGAAATTATAGAAAGCAGCAAATAAAAGGTTGACATTGTGATTTCGACTACGGCCTCAATTCAACTGGCTTCAATGCCGATTCGTGCTCCTCAGAGATCCCGCTGATGGGTTATAGCTGATGGCACAGGTAGACAGAAAACTAGCTGAGAGAAACGCAGAGCAAGTGGCGCAGTGTTCAATGCGCGAGCCCCCGAAAAAGTAAATCGTGGTTCGATCTGACCTGGAATCCAAATTTTGCGAATATATCAGCCTCGTTGTGGTTCTGTCTTCAGTTTCACAAGCAAATCAAATGTTATTTCAGCATTTTTGGTTCTATTGTCAGTAATGATTTATCTGTATTTACGCTAGTAACCATAAGAACTCTAGCGCAGCCTTAATTTAACCATAGCGTAACGAGAATATTCAATAAACAAGTAACAGTAATATTTTATTTTAAAAGCTAGATATTTTAAGGAAACTCATTTTATGAAAAACATAAGTGAAACCATAACGGTCGCGAGAAACACTTAAAAAATTGCTAGATGGTCATTTCTAGCTTAAAGCTTGGAGAATCAAAGTGAATTCGAAATGTCATGTTACCTCATAAGAACCTGACAACATAGTCGCAGTCATTCCCCACATTTATGTATTTCTAGAAGAATAATTTCACCTTGGAGCACCAGATTAGGATATAGAAAACAAGTTAATAGACAAGGAAAAGTAATCATACACCCTAACCGCGAGCTTATCGGCACAGAGATATCATGGTGCAAAATATTTCGTTAAGGTTGGAAAAGGTGAATGTACACAGCTCAACACATAAAGTGAAAAACGCAGATAATCATAAATATTTAGGAAGTGCAATAAAGTTAAGCCATAAGAGATTTGAATGGGATGAAAGCAGTGGCCAACAGGTAGGTTTGATTTATTCAATAAGAAAAAAATACAAAGCAACCACAAGTTAAAACCAATTTCCGCAGACTATGACTGTGACCAATTGCACAGAAACAACGCAAGCCATTAAAATAAAGTCGTCTGATAACAAAATATTCAGGTAAAATTTCATACAAGTATAAAACAACTAGGTCTAGAAAGGGATTGAAGGTATATGAGTCCAGAATGCCAGCAATATTAGTTGTTATAAGCAGATTATTTCAGGGTATATCCGGTTTATTCCAACGTAAAACCAGGCCAGTCCTTAAACATTACTGTACTTCGTCAAGCCGCCCCGATAAAAACGGATAAGATAGTCATTGTTTCCGCTCCAGTAAGTTTTAGCAACAACACAGCGTAGTTGATGATAAGAAGGATAAAGCTCTAGGCGTTGATCAATCCCTTTGGGATGCGCCATGCACTCGACTTCATTAAGCATCGTTTGGACGTGACTGAATGCACATCTGGCCTTTACAATACCTCGGAGTGGACAAACGATGTATCGATTACAATTCCTCGAAGTGGACTACCGTTGTAATGACCCAAAGCTGTTATCCTCCTAGATGACTCTGGTACCAATTTGCCGAGCCCGGAGGGATAGAGCGCTAGGTGAGCCTGTGGCGCGGTGATCGATCCCATGTGTATTCAAGGAGGCCTCCGACAACTGCGCTACACGCGCCCGTAAACAACGTAGTGGAGAGCAAAATTTTTAAAAAAACGTTTTGCATTCAATAAGGGAACTAATTGCGTGACATACTTTATCCTAGATGGTTAAACAAGAATTGTTCTGGGTCTTGCTAAGGGTACAAAATTAGTTAGTGAATCACACACTATAGTTCTTTTTTTTTAGAACAAAGACAACGAAAGTGCAGAAAAATTTTTCAAAAAACGAGACCTGAAACTTTCAATCACAGTAGTAAGACAAACAGGAAAAAAGGCCACGGCAGATACCGGTAAAGAGTCGAAGGAAAAAGCAGCAAAAGAAGAAAAATCTAAGAAAGGATAAATCGACGATAAAGCATAAAACACTTGCTACTTTTCAAATAAGTTATAATAAAGTGCTTTTACAATTTGTGGCTCGTTGGCAGTTACCTTTAATCACTTTCATCCGTACTTTCTTTCTCGCCATCACCTTTTTTATGTCCATTTTCAGTGTCTTCATCATCGCTCTCATCAGCCTTGTCGTTGTCCGAACTACCATCCTAAAATAGGAAAGTAAAATAAAACAAATTAATAGCAACACACCGAAATTTATAAAACCATGTCAGAAACGTAACTAAAAGTTAAAAGCTATTAGTACTTTAGGCATTTTCTCGACGAATCTAAACATTAAACGTTGGGAAAGAAGAGAACAGTTACCGCAACGCTTTCATTATTTGAGTCGTCTGAACCACCAGAAGCTGACTTCTTATTGGATTCTTCGCCATCACTATCGGACTTCTCCGATGGTTTATCTAAACACTGATTGCCTCATTTACTAACTATAAAATAGAAACTTTAATGAAAATGGGAAGGATTGAAAAAGTCGATAGGGGTATATCATAGTATTAATAAATCACTAAAAAAACTGCAAGTGAGATCTGAGCATTGAATAAGGGGAAAATAGAGAATTTCGGGAAATCGTAAGGCTAACTGAGACACCACAGCCCATGCCAGGAATTGTTACATTTCTGGAATGAAACTAGTCACAGATCGGCTAGACTCTGCGATCAAGAAATCCACAATAGACTAAAATAGCTACCTCAAGATTCCAGGAAAGAAATTAGGCGAAAAACCAACACAATGGATACTATACTTTCCCTTTCCCTTCAAATGAATACTTCTCATTAAAAGCACAGAAAATAAAGATGTTTGCATTTAGAAAGCATGGAGTCCGCGTAGACGGGCCCTGCAATAAATTCAAACAATATATGAGAGACGTGCGAAACAAAGGACCCGCATGGTGTGGTGGTGAACGCGTTACTCCCCGGAAAGGATAATAGCGCGTTCGTTCCCCACCATAGACACCTGCGGTCCAGAGTTTTGCAAATATCTCAGCAACGTTGTGGTTGTATTTCGCTTAGTAACCTGCCATGAAAATTATAGAAGGCAGAAAACAAAACGTTAAACATTGTGATTTCAACTACAGCCATAGCTTAACTGGGTTCTATGCCGATTTGTGCTCCCCAGATCAACCCCGCTGACGGGTGATTGCTGTGGCAGAAAGATCGATAGAAATAGCTGAGAGACGTGCGAAACAAAGGACCCGCATGGTGTGGTGGTGAACGCGTTACTCCCCGGAAAGGATAATAGCGCGTTCGTTCCCCACCATAGACACCTGCGGTCCAGAGTTTTGCAAATATCTCAGCAACGTTGTGGTTGTATTTCAAACAATATAGTTCTTTTCACTGCCTCGGGTAAGAAAGAAAGGATGACGATGAAGACAAAGGTAAGCAAATGAAGACAAGTAAAGGGCGAGTAAGGTTGAACGCATTCCACATGAAACGTGAAGAACATGCATGCCTTTACACAGCAATAGTTAAAGAACATGCAATTATAAAAATCCATCTAAAGAAAAGGAGGAATACAAAACCTTGAAAAACAAACAGTGAGAAGCAACACTTTAGAAAAACTAACTAACCAATTTCATCATCCGAATCGTAATCCTTCAGCAACGAGTTGATCCTAGTTGTCATTTGCTGTATTTCTGCTTCCGATGGATCCGTATAGGTAACATGCAAACGTGTATTGGGCTAGAAATGTGTGAACTGTAACATCTCTCCAGTTTCGTAAATATGTCAAAGGTCAAAACCGAAATAAACATGTCAAAAACAAAGTTGAAACACAATAAAAAGATGTTAACTGGAGAGGCATATAGCGCAGCGGTCGGAGGCATCCAGCAATACACACGCGATCGATCTCGATCTCACGCCCACCAAGCCCTCCATCCCCCCGGGATCGGCAAATTGGTACCGGACTGAGAGGATAGAAGCACTGGCTCGATACATCGGTAGGTCACCGCAAGTCACTGTAGAGGCCAGATATGTATTCAATAACTTCCAACGATGCTTAATGAAGTCGAATGCACGGCGCATCCCTAGGGATTGATCAACGCCTAAAGCTTTATCCTTTTTTATCTGTGTGCTTACCACACGGAATAGAAACCTGGAATGCAAGGCATAATAGTACCTACCTTCTCATGAACTGGACGCCGCCGCCGAACGAGTCGCACTTTTGTTTCAAGCTCGTTATAGTGAAAGCAACCATTCTTGTAATAGACGAAGAAATTGTCCCGTTCAAAGCCTTTCGTGTTTTTGTTCTTCACTGTCCAGGTGTACTCACGATTCAATACGTATTCATATATGAAACAGTTAAGGTTGAATCGTAACAAGCCCATCCCGAAATACAAAAGGAAAAGACAATACCAGACTTACATGGTTTCTTCAGTAAAAGTTTTTCCTTCTTCCTTGTCACTAAGCTTCTTCTGCAAAGTTTCAACGGTAGGGACAAAGTAAGCGACGAATTGTTCACCGTCATCATCTTGCATACCTCTGTAACGGTCGTAGTACATGGTCCAAGCTAGGGAAAAGGCAAAAAACAGAGCAACAACTCACTTTATGTGACTCTGGGTGACCATGCTATCACGAAGCTCAGGTGCGAATCCTACTGGTGACGGATCTGCATCGAATTGTACCAAAGCGAATGGGAATTTCCACAACTGGAAATGTTAAGCGAATGAGGAGCAAAAAACACTTTCCTACGAAGATATTGAAGACAACTAGAAATGGCCACAAAAAATAAAGGAAAAACTATTCTTCAAGAACACCTCGAAATCTGGCAAAATAGGAATTTCCTCGACGGCAGTGACACCTTTCTTCGAGAAATGTTTACGTATCGGCACTTTGGACTGGAACAACAAGAAACTTGAACGCATATCGAAAACATTAACGTCAAACGTCCAACTTACGTCTTCGAATGATTTCTTTATAAGATTAATTTGACTCTGACGATCACGGAAAATGTTCAAGTTCTCCTTGTTTTTCGTCAGATTGTATCCAACTTTAATCTCTTGCCTGCAAACATCCACTAGAATTTCAGTTCCACACGAAAATATACCCCTACATAGAAATTCAGAGATCTATGTAACCCACCTATCTGCAGCAATACCAAATCTATTAAATTCAGAAGAGATGTATTGCGTTTTCCGCATCCAAGGTACAACCTTAGAATGTTGCGCAGACCTAAAGGACTTTTGAAATTTCTCGCAAAGACACTAAAAATTAGCACTCAGAGGACTAGAAACAGTAAATGTAACCCTATAAAATTCAATTAGACAACAAGGTTTTCCACAAAATATTTATGGAAATGATCCTCTATCTAGGAACCCTTGGATGCTGGCACGCACTCCATATTTGTTCCATAACATGATAATAACCAACCAATTTCCATTTTTGAACATTCCTTTACATAGATTTCGCACAATCCTCCCAACAATTTACCGCCTCATTGTTGCTGGGAAGTGTTCCTGGGTGTCGGGCTGCGATGTACAATGGAGGGACTCATCCCTCTGGCAGGACCTCCCAAGCTGAGTCCGGCGTTTCCACAAGGAAGCTCAGCTAAGAGTAAACCAATACCACGACCCACCATTAGTCCGGTGTCAAACTAGCCGTATAGCGGCAAATCTCCCTTTGACCCACAAGGGCTGAGACCGCCCGCGGTCCCAACGACCTAGAACAGACTTTGCCCAGGCCAACCTCAGGACTCCAGAGAAGGACAATGACTAAACCAGCAAAAGTTCGAGAAAAAGGAAATTATGCTGAATCCGGCACAACTAGTAAGGATGGGCCATCAAGGTATCCCGGTAAGTAAAATTTTGAACAGTAATAAATGTTCAAGTATTCAACATCCCACCTCTTCATTTGCTTTGCATTTGAATCCTCGTCTTCTAAAAGTATGCTGTCCTTTTCATTCAACTGGAAAACAAACATCTGTGCATCTTTCATTATTTTAATTGTGCGATAAAATTTCGACCCAATAGCATAGCAAAACTCAGCAAGTAATATAAAACAATAATGCAGCAAATCTAAACTAAGAGAACTTGCAAACGCACCTGAATTTCCATATTTGGATCGATTTTGTATGTATTTGGATCTATGAGATCCAGGTTCAAGCCCATATCCATTTCGCACTGAACTTCGAATTTGTATTCCATTTCCAATGAAGTTGGCTTATAGTCGATGAACCTAATAGTTAACGCCATCATGAAAATGAACAGCCAAATGGATTTGAACTATAAACACGGAGATTCAGAGCACAAAACGACTTAAAGTTACGAAACGAAGTACTTACTTATTTGGATACTTGGACAGCCCTTCCTCAGCGGTTGCGCGGGCCGCAACATAACATCCTTTTTTGGAGTTTTGCTAGTTTGTCCATTATTGTTCTTTGGAGTCCCGAGGTCACCTCAGCCAAAGTCTGTTCCAGGTCGCCACCACCGCAAACAGTAGCCACCCTTGTGGATCAGACGGAGATTTGCCACCATGCAAGTGGTTTGGTATCACGACAGTGGAAGAACCTGGCATCACTTACTCTTAGCTAAACTTTTTGTTGGAAACACCGGACTTCTCAGCTTAGGCGATCCTGCCGGGGGATGTAGATCGCAGCCCGACACCCAGGAACACCTCTTAGCCACAACGAGGCGGTAAACCGTTTGGAGGTCCAAGCCAAACGGAGTGTGGAAAAAAACACATCTAAAAGGCTGGAAAATTGCACAAGATTCCTTACCGCTCCAACTCGACGAAAGGACATGGTAGAAATTTGCCAGGAAATGGAAGATCTGGTAGGGTATTTCGAAAACGAGGCTTGCAAATGAAATCAGGTCCACGACTGAAAGTACCGAAAGGTAGGATTAAAATAAAACTAATAGAAAATCATCTGTGGGGAATGAATCATAGAAACGAGTACCTTTTGTGTTTTCCGATTCCTGGTTTCTGGGTTGGCTGAGACATTCTCGACACTAAAAACCTGAAATGAGTAATGGCTTCAATACTACTAATGAGTCCTACTTTCCACTTGAAAACTGATACAACTGCCGATTGAAAGCGAAACAAACACTACGAAAAGAGGTTCCGGAACGTGTTTTGGTACATTTAAATGACTAATAACAGGACTTAGGTAAAGAATCCCATAATGAACTCTTCTTCCTTAGATCCTTTGGTAGCACAGGTCTAGAATTTAGCTCTGCACCATTTGAATACACCAGAAGCCTTTGCGTTCCAAAAAATGATGTCATTCTCACGAAGGGGATACGGCAGTGCTTCCTATGGCGTATAATCGATGAATTCAATCGCATTTACGGAAAAAACAACTTTGGTACGTGACTGAAAATGAAGCTTTGCGTTTTGTCTCCGTTTTATGTCCCGTTTGAGGCTTTCTAGATCCTAAAAGTGTTAGGCTTTGTTTCATAGTTATTCTTCTTTGAAGTAGATTAAATATTTGCAGTTTTCTTTGAAAATGTGAGTGAAACTTCATGGTGTTGGAATGTTTTGTAGGCGACGTACGTTGCTGCTAAACCCTTGAGCATTTCCAGAAATTTGAGTAATCACATGGAATTTTAATTGCAGAATCATCAAAATAATTCCAGAGCAAGTTGGGTTTTACATGGTACGACGTTGGCGCGGGACATTAACGCAGCCATTCGCGGTTAAACTCTTCGACGGTAGGAAGATGTTATCCCCATCTTCGTATTAGTTGTTTCAGACTTTAGGTGGTCCCTACGGGATAGCGTTTTTGACCTAACTTGCTATGGCTTTCTTTAAAATTGCTAATCTTAGCATATTTCACTGAGTGATGGGAAGTTAACTAGAAACTTCTTCATTCTACAGAAATTTTGAAATGTACAGACTTGATCCTCCTTAGCTTCACGTCGTTTAGTTGGAGCATTGTCTGGTTCTTTGAAAATGTGCTGGTTTTGGAAGCACTGACATCAAAGCTTTAACGTTTATGTTACGAGGACAGTTGTAGGTATCTGGAATGCACATCCTCGGTTTGCAACAAGAACAGTTCTGGTGAAAAACAATGACGTGGACTCTGCATTTAGCCTCTTGAACAGGTGATAGCTGGGAGATTTTTCACGTTGATATTGTCCCTGCTCTTGAATATTAGGTTGAGTTTCCCAATTTTGTTTAAAACAGGCTTCACTTAGAGATCTTTGTGTCACTTAGAGATTTCGCATATATCTGTTTGCTAACAAAGCAATGGTAAAATTTAGTTGTTCTAGTAAACATGTACTTTTCCCGTTATTCTTGAAGAGGAAGCACTTTCCTTTGTGGCTAGATCACCATCCTCCATTCTCTGGTTCTTAGATTTACTGCGTAGAAGATATTATGGGGAAAGCTTGAAAGTCTAATTATGATGTTTCTTTGCAAAACTCTGGACCGCAGGTGTCTATGGTGGGGAACAAACGCGCTGTTGTCCTTTCCGGGGAGTAACGCGTTCACCACCACACCATGCGGGTCCTTCGTTTCAGTTTCATCTCAGCAACGTTATGGTTGTATTTCGCATAGTAACCTGCCATGAAAATTATAGAAGGCAGAAAACAAAACGTTAAACATTGTGATTTCAACTGCAGCTATAGCTTAACTGGGTTCTATGCCGATTTGCGCTCCCCAGAACAACCCCGCTGACGGGTGATTGCTGTGGCAAAAAGATCGATAGAAATAGCTGAGAGACAGGCGAAACGAAGGACCCGCATGGTGTGGTGGTGAACACGTTACTCCCTGGAAAGGACAATAGCGCATTCGTTCCCCACCATAGACACCTGCGGTCCAGAGTTTTGCAAATATCTCAGCAACGTTGTAGTCTCATTATGCTTTTGTTCAACAAAACCTCATGGATTGCCTTCTAACTTACAGATATTATTTCGACGAGGTTATTTCAGTAGCGGCTAGCTTTTTTCTTTCGACCGAAGACCGTTCTCTCATTTAGATCACGTTATGTTTATTATTTATGTAGAGTATACTAGACGAACTCTCTTACAAATAGATTGATGGATGCGGAAGGGTTACTGAAGATCATTCGTCGAACTCAGTACTACCAAAAGCCCTACATGCAACGAAATCAGCTTTCCATAGAAGCGTCTTCTGCGATATTTAACGAGGACATGAACCGGAAAATGCAATTCTTGATGAGGAAGAATCGTCCTGATGCCTTTCCAGGCCAGATAACGTCGTAATATGATTTCGCTCTTCTAATGAGTAGTAAATAGGGAACATATGTCTCAGTTGTTCGTTTTATTTTGTGTTTGCATAAAATAAAAGGATAAAACTTTCGGTGTTGATCTATCCCTGAGGGATGCGCCATGTATTCGCCTTCATTAAGCATCTTTGGAGGTGACTGAGTGTATACCTGGGTTTTACAATGACTCGCGGTGGCCTACTGATGTATCAAGCGAGTGCTGCTATCCTCCCACACAAGTCTGGTACCAATCTGCCGACCTCGGAGGGATGGAGAGCTTGATGGGCCTGGGGTGTGGGGAGCGGGAATCAATCTCAGTGTGTTGTTGGGCGCCTCCGTCCACTGCGTTACGCGCGCCGCGTTTGCATACTCATACAGAATTCTGAGAGATTTTCATCATGACAAGAACAAAACCGAGGGGCAATAAGCTGAGTTGATCAACTGATGACTGTCGTTTGTCGTGTGAAGTCAACTTCTGGCATACGAATTGGGATTTCGAAAAGAGTATCATCCGCTTCATCGCGATCTTGCATCGCATGCAGTCTTCTAGAAAACAAAGATTGGGTGAAGACAAAACAAAGATTTCTTATTTATTTCTTAAAGAAGAATTTGTGTTCACTGAGACAGTCTTACCTTCCAATGGTTTACCACCTCATCGTGGCTGGGAGGTGTTCCTAGGTGTTGGGCTGCGAAGTACAGCGGGGGTTTCATCACAGCAGCAGGGCCTCCCAAGCTGAGAAGTGGTCCTGCATTTCCATCGGGAACCTAGCTAAGAGTAAACTAATACCAGGAAACACCGCCATCATAGTATCAAAGTACTCGCATGGTGGTAAATCTCCCTTTGGTCCACAAAGGCTGCGACCGTCTGTCGTGATGAAGACTTGGGGCAGACTTTGGCCAGGCTGTTCTTTGGACTCCAACGAACCACAATGGCTAAATTAGCAAGTCTCCGGAAAATTGAAATTATACTGGAACCCGCACAACCAGTGAGAACTGGCCATCCAAGTATCCATGTAAGTAGGAGGAAGTCTTTGCTGTTGGTGCGAATTTCTTTCTTGAAGTTATATGTGGATTTAACAGTATTAAGAGCTAACGATTGCCACAGTGGCTTTATTGGCAAGCAAGTTTATTCCAAAGAGGAATTCTGTTGCTGATGATCGAGATATTGCCAGAAAACAGAGGTTAGAAAATCCTTCTAGAATTCGGGTCTCCTTAAGTTGAACTGTTACTTGAAAGTTTAGTACACACCATCTTGTAGCAATTCTTTTTACAAATGCAGGCCAAATTTGAAATGAAGTTGAACAATGTTCTGTTGGTTGGACACCTATCATGTCGCTTAACGGTGAAGTCAAAATTGGAGGTTTATTTTCTTTTTCATTTTTTTATGACCAATCTTCACGTCTACTGTGGCGATCTGAGAACTTCTCACATTCGATTCGTTTCCTTGCATCCATCATCTTCCAAGGTCTTCCAACTTTTACATGTAGCTTCGGCTACCGCTTGAGGATTTTCATTTCATTTTGAATGTCGTAGAGTGCCGGTCTAGTCGATTTTCCCTGAAGTGCTGAGATGGCTGGACTTTAGCGTTCCCAATTGGACCACAGAGAGTGGTTTTTTCCCGGACAAGTCTGGTACCAATTTCTCCATCCCGAAAGTATGAGAGGTCTGATGAACCTGGGGCGCGATCGAACCAGCACAGTGATCATGATGATAGGAATCACTATCACTGTTCTAGGTGCCCCAAAATCGGGAGTGCAAGGGTAAATATAAAAGGTTTAAAAGATATAATTAAAAAACGATTTATACTGGTGCTGGAAACTACGCATGGTTAATTATTTCTACTTACCGCTGATTACGTTGCGCATTATTTCGGACAATATATTCATGGTCCTCTTCATCCCAAAATGTATTGATTGCTGGTGCTGAAATTCGGAAATGTTTCTGAGAAGGTTGGATTGGGTACTTTGCTACATTTTTTACTGATACACTTACTTTAATTTATTTTGCATTTATCGATTTAACGTTGTGCGATGAGTGACTAAATTGTTGTAAAGCAGAAACTTCGCTTACGAGGCTGATGTTTACTCCTTTGTCGTTCTTCCTTCTTCCTTCGCTCCCTACGTGCTTCTTTCGCTGCCTCTTTCGCAGCTTGTAGAGCAGCTTCTCGTGCAGCCTCTTGAGCAGGTTCGCGAACTTCATGTGTGTCAGGACATGGTGATGGACGTCGTGCTTTCTGCGCTGCTCCCGTTCGAACTTTTTCTAGACGCGGTCGCGATTCGACGACTTCATTCTTCTTGTTGATATTATGGTCTGTAATAGAGAAAAGAATGAAAGTGGGACTTTTCAGAGCCTAAGTTTCCCCGCTCTCTACTTTTTAATCGGTCTATTCTATTTTTAGTCGGTTTGCGAACTTCAGACCTAGTACTTCTGAACCAAAACTGAACCACTTGGGTTAGTCGAAAGATTCCATAGCCATCAAATTCACATGTTTTCTTTGTGTTGCAAGTGCTTGGTTCTTCATTCGCAAGAGAGAATATTCACTATACCCTTATACTTTGTTTTCTGTACTTGTACATTTTATGCTCAAAGAGGTTCATTGAAAGATATTCTATTGGGTCAGAGAAGAGAAAAGAGACATTTGTTAACATTTCGAACTAATTGTTTTAATTAGGGAGAACAGAACCGGCTGAACAAGTTTTTCTTGGGATACAGCTGGCATGTCAGGATGTTGAGGTGGTGAAACACATCCAATCTGATGATTAGCTTAGTACGCATTTACTGATGCTGAT
The DNA here is from genome assembly GCA_900624975.1 of Angiostrongylus costaricensis. NCBI lineage: Eukaryota > Metazoa > Nematoda > Chromadorea > Rhabditida > Metastrongylidae > Angiostrongylus > Angiostrongylus costaricensis. The sequence goes on from UYYA01004371.1 coordinate 62,287, forward strand.
ACTAATCTTTCTCACTCCTTTCTTACCATTACACATATATGGTTGTTATGAATTTCTTACATCGCTCTAACCTGAGTGAACGTGAGAATTTTTTCACTATCTATATCAAGACGTCTCCTACCGCTCGGTGTTTTCTCCTTTTGTTTTGGAACAGATTTCTTCTCCTTCGTGGAACGTTGTGTGGTGTTCTCCAAGCTTGATGACTCAGTGTTCCTGCATTCTTGGTATCATCGTATTTTCAGAAATTGGAACAGAATTACTTTGAGCAGAATTTCCTTAATCGACTTAAGAATTTAAATCATTTCAATATTCTAACTCGAAATAAGTGCATTTGTCATCGCGCTAGGTGTCGTTCGCTAGAAACGCAGATTATTAGCGTCAACTTAACACTAACTAATAATGCGTTGTCGTGAGAAGACGAGACGAGAAAGTGGGAGGGAACGGTTACGTTGATTTATACACAAAAACCTTGGCTGAGTTTTGGGTATCGCTTTGGGTGGGAATAACCTAGTGCGATTTTAAACTCTTGTCAATAAACTTACTGAACGGTAGCCGAGCAAACATTGGATCTCTGCAATTTGTTTCAGATAAATCAATAAGTAGTCTTCATTCTGCTGATTTATTTAAGACTGATGAACTTACATCAAGCACTGAATGTGATTTTTCTGAAGAAATTTTCGAGTTTTTCTTGCTATGAGTACAACCCATGGGTGCTGTAATGGATTGATTAATGCATTCGTTATATTTTAATTATTACTTCCTTACGAGTCCCTTCAAATATTCTAAAAATTGAGTTTAGTTGCAAATCTAAGGAGATGGTAGACGGACGCTTCTACTGTGGTAAAGGTCACGAACAAGGCTAGAATCAAACATTCGTCACCTACCAACTAGGAAACAGACTGTGAAATAAGCATGATCTGAATGATGTATGAGCACTAACTGTTTTTTTGTTATCAGCCTTATCTTTGGAGAAATGATGAAAATACTCTTAGATTAAAGGAAGTCGAGGCGTCCTACATTTCTTAAAACCCGTTTGGAAGAAAATAACTTTAAAAATTTGCCGTTTTTGCTGTAAGGATACGTCTCCACTAAGATTTATGAGCAACCTAGCTCAGTTGCCATTAAACTGACAACGTTTTGTTTGAGTATGAGCTTTTTTCTGAATATCGAGGCAAAGTAGCTATAGTTTTCCCAGATCACCATCATAGAAACCACCGACTGTTGTTGACCAGTGGAACAAAGGTTTACAACGTTATCACTAGGATCCTTCAGTGGTTGCTGGTACATTTCGGCTCTTAGTTTATTTCGAGTTCAACTATCCCATGAAAGTGTGGAACTACAGAGACTATTAGCATGGATGTCTTTGGGGTTCCATAGCTGTTAGGGTTGTAATGAGATTTTTGCCATAGGTATGTTAGTTCGTTCCATTTATGTCGAGGTGTTACAGGAATCCCTAGGCATTTTGTTGAGCACACTAAGGATATCATCCACGCCTAAATGTAATGGTAGCTGGAATCCTTCGAAATCTTCAGGATGAATTGTTGCTGTAGACACCTCTTCAATTACGTTGTGTCATCTGCAGGTGTTCCAATATGCTTTTACCTAAATGTTTAACAATACATGAAGAAACGGTCGTAAAGGAATAAAGGGTTCGGCGTTGGTCAATCCTTTAGGGACGAGGAGTAATTTCGACATCATTCATAGTACGGTACAAGATAAAAGTGACTGAATGCATATTTCCCCCATGTAGTGACTTGTAGGATCCCACTGATGCATCGCGTCGGTGTTCCCATCTCTCCGGGCAAGTCTAGTATTACTCCCACGACCGACTTTCTATTAACCTCGGTATTACTCCATTATTGTATTATCTAATTATCTAGTATTACTTTACATGTCAAGGATGGACTGAAGGTTTAGCTTGCCCAAGGCGTGGGATCTGACCAAGGATTACTTGTGTACTTCAGAGCACCTCTAACTGTGCGCTACACGAGCAGCGAGCGTCTACCAACGTTACCCTTTATATTTTGGTATCTTGTTAATAAGTGCTTACCAGTGGATCAACCCCACTGGTTTTGGAATTCGATTTTTGTTCAGTTTAGTTGATTAGGTGCATATTTGGCACGCGCAGTGTCTTGAATATTGATGTATCACCTCGGCGTTTTTTTATTCTGTCAGATCAGGATGAATGCGAAAAGCTTGCTCAGCTCTTGGTGCTGAATATAGCCTAAGAGCACTTTTATATTGTAGGACATCTCTGGCAACTGCGCTATGATCACCCAGTATTTTATCCATTATGTTGAAAGGTCAGCTACAATTTTAAACCTTTTAACCACAACGTTGCTGAGATATTTGCAAAACTCTGGACCGCAGGTGTCTATGGTGGGGAACGAACGCGCTATTATCCTTTCCGGGGAGTAACGCGTTCACCACCACACCATGCGGGTCCTTTGTTTCGCACGTCTCTCAGCTATTTCTATCGATCTTTTTGCCACAGCAATCACCCGTCAGCGGGGTTGATCTGGGGAGCGCAAATCGGCATAGAACCCAGTTAAGCTATGGCTGTAGTTGAAATCACAATGTTTAACGTTTTGTTTTCTGCCTTCTATAATTTTCATGGCAG